>JAKOGI010000504.1:530026-555026 GCA_029747015.1 Carnegiea gigantea | reverse complement strand
ACTGAAAACTGGCCTTGTCTATTCTAGTTCTAGTGCCATGGCCTAAGTTGTGCACATCCTCTTTTAATTTCTCCTTTATGCTATGCAGCTTCTTCAGGTACTAGTAGATATCATTATAAGGGGTAAAGTCCCACCACATGCATTTTCTTAAGTGCCTTTCATGAATCCATCTGAACCATAGGATGTCCTTCTTTGCCTCCACATACTAGATAAATTTGGCCGCAGTGGCCTCATCCTCTGCTTAAATGTTTTTTATACCTATTTGCCCTATTGCCTTAGGATTGTAGGTCTTGTTCCATCACACATATGGAGGTCTCTTATAGGCACTCTCAGTTCCCCATAAAAAATGCCTACAAAGATTATTTGTCTGTCTAATCTGGGGGAGCACAAAGATGGACCTAGAAGGTATATATTCCCAATTGTACTAAATTTATAAGCACTGACCTTTCTGTATAAGATATGTTTCTTGTGGACCAAGTCCTAATCTTATTTGTGATCTTGTCAACCAATGTAGTGCACTCAATTTTGCTAAGCTTTCCTGAGGTGACAAGGACCCCCAGGTCCCTGAAAGGGAGCCCCCCCTCTTGGAAACCCTTTTGTTGTTGTATTCTATCCTTGCTGGCCTCTTGAACCACTCTGATCAATACATCAGACTTATGATTGTTTGCTACTAGTCTAGCAGCCTTAGAAAACCTTTGAAAAGCTTCCATAGTCAACTGAACTGTAAAGCTCGTTGCTGCACAAAAAACCATCATATCATCCATAAAAACTAAACGCACTAGCTTTAGCCTTTTTATATTTAGGATGAAATCTAAATTCATGGCTTTTTACAGACTCTTGGAAGAATCTACACAGATACTCCATAACAAAGATAAAAAGGAGAGGTGATAAGGGCACATCTTATCTCAATTCCCTACCCCTCTTAAAAAATCTAAACCTACTTCCATTCATATTAGTAGTATATGCTGGAGTTTGCATACACGGCATCATCCAAGTTTCGAATTGGTGGGAAAACTTTAGTCCTTCCAATATCTCTTGGATGTTTTACCAGTAGATAGAGTCATATGCTTCTGATGATCTATTTTCATTATACATCTAGAGGAAATATGACATCTATTGAACCCTCTGGTAATATCTTGGCATAGAAGGCCCTTCCATGCACCAATGCCCCTTGGCAAGCATTTACTAAGCCCAACAGAACCATCTTGAATCTATTACATAAACCTTTGATATACATTTATAGATCACATTGCAGCATGATATGAGCCTAAAGTCCATTAACTGCAATAATTGGGTTGTCATGCTTAGGGATAATCACCAAATTTATGGCATTTAAGGCCTTATGGAATTTGCCCTCTTTAAAGTACTCTCTTACTGCTTTGCACACAGAGGCGTATACCTTTCCTTGTAGCCTTATAAAAGCCACTGTTGTACTCATCTAGCCCTAGGGATTTACAGTTAGTGAATGGAAATATTATCTCCTTGATCTCCTAATCAATTACCTGTCTATAAAGTCCCAATTGTTGCTCCACTAATAATGTTAAACCACATTCCTAGATTTCAGTGCTAATCTATTGTCTCTTATATGACTGCTTTCCTGGTAGGTGCATGCTGTAATGAGTCATAACCCCTGCAACTTCATCAAATCCCTTAATCTTGATTTGATTTTTGTTCAAAATGAAGTAGACATAAGTTGCTTGCTTTCTCTGTTTGACTTTGGCAAAGAACACTTTAGTACATTGGTCCCCAAAATGGGTCCAATCAGTTTGCTTTACTGAAGCTTAAGTGATAATGAAGACTTGAGTGTCACAACATATCTTATTCTCATTTCCTCTTCTTTCTTTTGTAGTTCTAGATTTATAGCAGTCTTTCTATAATTTAACTTAAATCTCATCAAGTTTAGCTCTATAAATCTCCTGTTGCTGGTGAATATCATCATATTTATTCCTCTTTAGCTTCTTTGGAGAACCTTTGAGTCTTTTGAGAGTGTTGATTGGATGATACTGCCCATTCTTACCATTGCTTGTGACAATTACTTCATTGACAAAGTGAGGGTACTTCTCATCATCCATGCACATATCACTGAATCTAAATGAGCTAGTTCCCTTTGGGCACTGTGGAAAGGAGAGAACAATGGGCATGTGGTCAGACCAAATAGAGGACAGGGACTCAGCTTGCATGAAGTCAAATACAGTATTCCATTCTGAGTTGATAATTACCCTATTAATCTTGGATAATATATGATTATTTGTCCATGTATACTCAGCCCCAAATATCCTCACTTCCTATAACTACTAAGTATGAATCAAACTTCTAAAATCTTCCATTTTAGCCATTGCTATGTTAGTGCCTACTATTCTATCAATTGGCGACAGAGTAGCATTGAAATCCCCTAAAATGCACAAAGCTTGAGTTGTACTTGCTGCTATGGTACTCAGATCTGCCCATAAGAATTTTCTGTGAGCATCCTTATTAATTCGATAGACAAAGGATAAGTAGAATTTCTTCCTTGTAAATTATTACTCAATTAGATAATGCATAACTTCAGTAGTTACCCGCAAGCATCGCACGGAATAGCATTGAGGTTTCTAAGACAAAAAGATTCTAGCTTTATGGTGCAAATGAAAGTTTCATACACACCCCCAACCTACAAATATTTTATAACTCACTTGCCTCTAATTCCTTGGCTTAACCTTTGTCTTCAGTAAACAAGCTATTAGGGCAATTTAACCCCCTAACATTCCAACACAGTATAGGTTCCATGTGTAGGTGGCTCTCCCACTCCACCCTCATTTTCCACAAACTACATAATGTCATTCTCAATTAATGCTTGGAATAGGTTGGAAGTTGGAGTTACCTAAATAAGTCTGACCACACTCCCTATTGCTGAATTCCTTGGTCTGTGAAAGTCTTCTTCATCAGTTTAGACAACTACTACTAGGATATGAAGTTATATAGGCCTCCATTCTTCCATGACTTTGTGCTTTTTCCTGTATTTTTCATGTTCATGTCTATAGAACTGGTAGTGGTTGCATTGTAGTGGCTTTCATTTACATCTCCCTCACTTATAAACTCCACACAATCCAGAAAAGGATCACCAAGTCCCATCTCTATCAGCAGTCCAGCACAATTGACTATGGATTTCTCCTTACTATTCTTATTAATCTTCATTGGAATCCCTAAGAGGCTTCCAATTTTGCTCAAGCTCTCTAAGCTCCAGTACTTCATACACACACACATGTACGTATACATACACATATATATCTCTATCTACACACACACACACACACACACACACACATGTGTGTGTGTGTACATACATATATACATACACATATGTATGTATGTACATGTGCTTACATATATATATACATACATATATATACATATATATATATATATATATATAATATATATATATATATATATATATATATATACATACATATATATATATATATATATACATATATAAATATATATACATATATATATATATACATATACATATTATATATACATATAATATAATATATATATACACACACACCCACACACACATGCATGATACATACATACATACACAACATACATACATACATGCATACATACATGTACATATACATACATAACTACGTATATTATATATATATATATGTACATATATATTATATATATATATATATATATATATATTATATATATATATATATATACTATATATATATATATATATCTACCTACACACACACACACACACACACATACACATATATACACATATATATACATAAATATGTGTGTGTGTGTGTCTATATATATACATATATATATACATACATATAACTATATATATCTATATATATCTATATACAGATATATAGATATATATAGACACATACATATACATACATACATATGTACACATACATGCATACATATATATACATATATATATATAGATACATACATATACATACATACGTACCAACATACATACGTACATACATACAAACATATATGTATAGATGCGTATGTATATGTACACACACATGCATGGAGACACACACACACAAAGATATATCTATATATGTATGGGTGTGTATGTGTGCATGCACGTGTGTGTAGACAAACACGCACACATACACACACACACACACACACATATACATATAAGTGTGTATGTGAGTGTGTGTGCGCGTGTGTAAATATATATCTATGTATATATTTGGCACTATTTATGATATGACATGTTGACCTCGTATAGCTAAGAACAGTGTAGTTATCGCTACTCTATGTCTCCTCTTTTTACCTCATCTTTTCTTAGGAATCATTTGAGCACCTTCCTTGAGATAAACTCTCAGGGTTGACCTTCGTCTAGGTCCTCGAGGGGAAGATGCCTTAGCTCTGCTAGCTATGCAACATGTAGCCCAAAATTGAAGTCCAGCTAATCTCTTACTCACTTGAGTTTCGTCCAAAATATACTGATGCCGAGTTTGAAGTCTCGACAAATGGTTGACGCAGGATCAAAAGCGTTAAAAAAACGAGATGAGGATTGACATATGACAGATGAGAATTCGCCAAGGTAGCGGGACGACTCACCATCTCAAAGTTCAAGTGAGAACTCTATGGATCATCCTTGCACTCGACAAATCATCACACCCCATAAGAACTAGGGGAAGCACTCAAATAAGTGCAGGAGATGGCGATATGAGGTGCCTATAAGAAGATAAAGGCTCCTAAGCATGCGTTGGAGCATTTGGGGTTTTGAATACGAGCCAACCCCAGGATACACTCCCCATAACAGTAAAGCTAGAATCTACGCCCTTAAGGGAAGCCAAGCAACTTGCTGGATAGAGATGCCAGGGACATCATTGAAGCTAAACGAGCACTCTAGAAAGCTCATAACAGCATTACTCCCTCTCGATCATCCATGACTCATTAAGCGCATAAATGTAAGGGTCCTGGGTGGCATGTAGAGCAAGAGAAATACTTAAGGTCTCGTTATTCTGAGTTAGGATGCTTAGGAGACAGAGCTCCCTCAGTAGCCATGTCTATCATAAGAACCCGGATGCAAACTCGGCCACCTCCCAATACTCATCCCTCTCTAAATGGCTAGGGCTAAAAGACAACTAGAAGCAAGAGGCATATCAAGGATTATGGCTCTCCTAACTCGGTGGAAGTTGGCCATCCTCGGCCACCCATGCTAAGATTAGGGGCTCCTCAAAAAGAGGGTCTTTGCCTTCCTTTTCGACTCGTTTTAGTAGAGAGTTTATAGAGGCACCACACCCTTGGAAAGTTCAGATGCTGACCATCAACCCCTTCTATGAAACTACTGATCCAAGCAATCATCTAGATTCTACAAGGCACAGATGTACACACAAGATGTTGATGGTGCTACTTGCTGCTGCTATTTACCTGCCACATTGAAGGGAGTACACAAAAATGGTTCAATGGCCTTCCGAATGGAAGCATTACTACATTCCTCTAACTCATTGAGTTGATTAGCGCCTACTTCATAGCGAGCAAGAGAGAGAGGAAAACCTAGCATTTGTCTTACCAAAGTCCGATAGGGCAAAGGGGAGGAGTGGAAAGAGTAAGTAACAAGGTTCAATTGTGAAGCCATTCTACTGCTAGGTTTGTAAGATAGGGTGGCCTACACCACCTTCCTTAATGGATTACTTCCTGGAAGGTTAAATTCTCCCTTAGTGAACATAAAGTAACAACATTGGAAGAAGCAATAAGAAGGGCCCAAGATTCCATATAAGCCACTGAGATATACGCTAGAGACAACCTCATCCGACAACACACTCGGAAAAGATGAGAAGAAGAGAAGGGCCCCTCCCAATCGGACAAGCATTTAAGGAGAGAGAGGGAAAAGGGTGGGCCCTTCCATGCTAGTCCTCCCAATCAAAACATCCTCAAAGAGATCAAAGAAAATCCTATGTTGAGGCGACCAAAGCCCATCGAAACGCCGGCTAAATTCAGAAACAAGAACAAATACTATGAATACAATAAAGACTTTGGGTAGACTACTTCCTAATGTCACAACGTCAAAAAGGCCCTACATGAGCTGGCCGACCAAGGACAGCGTAATCGTTTCTTGAAGTGGGGTAAGGGAGACGACCGAAATTGTCGCAACCGAAAGGGAAGAAGGATAACAATGCCAACTGCGACATAGAAGTGATAGCAATCATTGTAGAAGGAATCAATGATAAAGAGTTGAATGCTAGATATAAGGAAACCTAAATTCAGCAGCTAAACTAATTAAGTTTAGGCTACCAAAGAGTTGAAGTCACTTATAGGACCAACCATAACATTCGATCTAGAAGATAGGTGTCCCTTACAAAACACCCCACAAAGATGCCATGGTGGTACAACTCAAAATGACAACAACCATGGTGCGTCAAATCGTTATGGATACATGAAACTCCATTGCTATCATCTCTCTTGCATGCCGTAAAAAGTTGTACTATAATGAGAAAGACTTGGAAGAAGTTGAAACTCCCATTGTAGGGTTGGGAGGGCAAGAAACGTATCCATTAGGAACCAAAAGGCTACCCATCTAAGTGGAGGAGAAATAATGCTCACGAACTATTGAGGCAAACTTTCTGGCGATGGATTTTCCAATAGCATACAATTTCATTCTTGGGCGACCAACCCTTAGTGCCATCAAAGCAGTAGTGAAGCCCTACCTCTTACTCATGCAATTTGAACTAGATAATGGCAAGGTGGGAAAACTCTATAGAGATTAGAAAATGGCAACAGATTGCTATTATGTGATCTTGAAGGCCTTAGAAAGGAAGGAATAACCTTACCTTGGTGAGACATCCCATCAATCAAGGTTGGAAAGAAGGTAGCATTGGAGGCAATGATAGTACTCTCCACTTTGATAGAAAAGCATAGCAGTTGCCACCCGGAACTAAGTAGTGAAGTGGTTCCTATCTCCTTAGACCCTTATAGCTAGAATGACCCATACGACTCAAAAAAGATCATGATCGCATGATAAGAGATAGGATGATCAAACTTTTGGGACAATAAAAGGATGTGCTGGCATTCAAACCTTCAAAAATGCCAGTGATAGCTCCTGGGATACTGGAACGCAAGTTAAGTATAGATTAAAACCACAAAACAATTGTTCAGAAGTGAAGGCACTTGGGGGCAAAGAAGAATATGACCGCAACCGCTAAAGTCTAAAAGCTTTTAGAAGCAAGGTTCATAAGGGAGTGCTAGTATTGTAAAAGGGTATCAAATGTCATCTTAGTTAAGAAGAAACCCAAAGGGACATGGAGGATGTATGTTGACTTAATAGACTTAAATAAGGTCTGCCTTAAAGATAGCTTTCCCCTTCTGAAGATAGATAAGTTGGTCGACTCCACAACTGGTTATGAGCTCCTTAGCTTCAAGGATGCCTTTTTAAGATATCATCAGATCCCTTTGTCCAAGGAAGATCAACAAAAAAAAAAGGATTTTATTATCGACACCTGCTGATGCTGATACAATATAATATCTTTTAGCTTAAAGAATACCAAAGCCACCAACTAAGGACTTGTCCGCAAAATCTTTATGACAATCACAGTAAAGACAATAGAGGTATATGTGGACAATATGATATCTAAATGTGTGAAGGGAGTTGGTCATATGAGAGACTTAGAGGAGACCTTCAAGGTACTTAGCATTATGAAATAAAGCTTAACCCAATAAAGTGCTCTTTTGGAGTCAAATTTGAAGAATTATTGGTATACATGATTGATCAAAGAGGAATTAAGGCACATCTTGACAAGGCTGATGCCGTGTTGGATACGAAATCTTTGACAATAGTAAAAGAAGTGCAAAGTTATCTGCCTACATTACCGCACTTTGGAGGTTTATATCAAGATCAACCGATAAGTGCCTTCCTTTTTACAAACTGCTAAAGGAAAAAGCACGGTTTGGATGGGAAGAGGAGGTTGAGCAAGCCTTTCAAAGTCTTAAGGAGTATTTAAAGAGACTCCCTCGAATGGTAAATCCCAACACTGGAGATCCAATCTTGACATACCTTGCCGTGTCTGATCATGGGGTAAGCGTGGTTCTACTAGTTAAAAGGGATAAGCAACACTCTCAGTATACTATGTGAGTCATGTCCAAGCAGAAGCTGAATAATGATACTTGCTGATTGAGAAGTTTGCGTCTGCCTCGTTGATTGTAAGCCAAAAATTGCGCCCTTACTTTGAATCTTGTTAAATTATACTAACTAACCAACTCTTGTGAAACACTCTTGAGTGATATGGAGCTCTGGAAGAATGCTGAAGTGTCGTTGAGTTAATCCCGTGTGGAATCAACCACGAACTGATAAGGGCAATTAAGGTATAACCCTCAGTTTCAGATGGGCCAAAGAAAAAGGATAGAAAATGATGGATGCTATATGTTGATAGATTGACAATTAATGAAGGAAGTGGAGTAGGGTTTGCTATGGTATCTCCCAAGGGGTGCACATACGTACAAGCATCAAAATTCATCTTCAAAGCATCAAATACTAAAGCCATGTATGAAGCATTATTAGCCAGCATAGAGATTTATAATGTACTAGGGGTTAAATACCTCATAGCCTTCCAAGACTCCTAACTTATGATGAGGCAAGTAAGGGCGCATATGAAGTTTATGATATAATCATGGTTTGTTACTTGGAAAAGGTAAAAGAAAAAGCCTTCCATGTTTAAGAAATTTGAGATCGAACACGTGCCCCAATTAGAAAACCAACAAGTAGATGCCTTTTCAAAACTCGTCAATTCTTCTCTAGATGTCTGCCAAAGAATATTCGTTGGGAAATCTTACGTTAACAAATAGTTGATGACAAGCAGTTGGTGTGGATTGACAGTAGTGAGACACGGGTGACCTCGTGATAGGATATTTGCATAATAGAACCATACCGTAAGATCCGAAAGAAGATCACCATATCAAGAAGAGATCAGAATGGTTCTTACATGTGAAGGGCTCTTATAGAAGAGAGCCTTCTATCTTCCTCTCCAAAGGAGAACTAATCCAGAAGAAGAGAAAAGGATATTGGAGGAGACATATAGAGGAGAGCATAGAGCACACATCGGAGATAGAGGCCAAGCCACAAAGGCACTAACGACTGGGTACTACTTGCCAACACTCCGATCGGATGCAATAGAGATGGAAAGAAAATGCGATAGACACCAGTTATTCACTCCCTACACCACCATTCATCGACCCCCTCATCAAAATGCATTCCCTATTACCTTTTGCAAAGTGGGGCATAGACATACTAGGTCCTCTCCTAAAGGAAACGGGGCAACACAAGTTTCTCTTTGCGATCGTGGACTACTTTTCTAAGTGGGTTGAAGCAAAAGCTGTGATATCCATTACCGACAGAGAATTTCGGAAGTTCATATGGAGAAACATCATCAAAAGGTTTGGGGTTCCTAGGGAAATGGACTTTGATGATGGTTGTTAGTTTGACATCGATAAGGTACAAAACTATTGTGCCAAGTATAGCATCTAGACAAGATTCAGAACCACTGCTAGCCCAAATGATCCACTGCAAGAAAAATGATTTTTGCAACAACTTTTTGCAATGACTAAAATTTGTCGTTGCTAAATATGGCTATGGTTATAGAGTTTTTTGGTCGTTTCCTAAACTTGTTGTGAAATATTCATTTTGGTTTCCGTCCCCCAGCAATTTCATGCCCTATGCTCCATTTAAAAAAAAAAAAAAATCTATACCGTAACAGGATGAGCCATTGTCATAAAATTTTGGGTCATTAGCAACAAAAATTGTTGTTACCTTGAATAGTTTTTTGTTTGGCAACAGGTGGCTCATTACTTGAACCAATTTTTTTATTTGAAAATAATGAAACTAGAAGGATTCATATTTAAGCTTTGGAAACCGTAGAGATCATTCAGACAAGCCCTTCGAAACCTGTCTGTGGCATGACCTTGGCACTTCTCTTCCATGACCTTTTAACCTACTCATCCATGGAAGCTTGAGAGTGTAGTCACACATGGTATCTTCTTCGTCACTTGCATTCTAGTTATCTACTTCAAAATCGTCAATCTTTTCAGTCCCTTCTTCACTACTGTGAAAATTCCCCAAAATATTCTCAGTTTCTCTTTCAATTTTAAGTCTGAGGTATGTTATTAGTCATTAGTAAATTCATTTACTCTTCCCCGTCCAAATATGTTCTGGGTCTGCCATTTTTAATTGATAACCTTGGATTCTTTTTGGAACCTACGTACAGGGCACCTGTTTGCTCAGGGAAGGGGGACTTGTTCCTTTACCTTTTCATGTTAAAGTATCCATTGTCAACCCATATGATTCTCACATATTTTGGAAACTTTTGGATATATATAGTATCTAGATTACTCATTACTGTATGTTAAAACTAGGGTTTAGTTTCCTTGTTATACAGTAAACTATTCTTATATAATCTGGGTCTTAACATGGGTTGTATTATCTCAATTTGGTGAAGATACGTTGCTTTATGCCAACAGAGGATAAAATATAGAAGTCCGAAAGAATTCTTGCTGAATTTTGTGATTGTCATGCAGTGATATTACCTGGTGTGATAGACCATTATTTCGTTTTAATAATAATGCCCGTCGAATCTTATGTGGGAAATTAAGGGCATCTTAATTGTCTTTTGCTGATGAAAAAACAATATCCATAAGAGCAGCTCTTCTTATCAGCTCTTCTTATTCAAATGCCAAACAGGACAAATTATTATACTTAAGTCTTTAAAAGTGCAAATTTAATATGCTGTGCTTGTGTCATTTAGTTTCGGCCAAATGATTTGGCATTGGTCATTAAGGCTTTAGTCTGCCAATATTAAGATAAACTATCTAGGAAAGCTGTATTTATTTATACTACTGGAATGAGTGGATCCATGCAAATACCTTAATTTGTATATTGTTAGAACAAGACTACATGAGAGATTGAAAATAATAGTATAAATGGTGTTGACTTATTATATATTTTTATGCTAAGCCAATATGTATTTGTCTAAATTCTAGAATGATGGTGTTATATTTATTCATGTAATAATATGATGAGGATGTAGGTGGATGCTTCTGGGTAAATTAATGCGTTATAGAGTAGGATTATTGTTTACCCAAAATGTGAGAGTACGATAATAAAACTTGTTATATTTTTTAATTGAAATTGCTTTTTTTAAATTTAAGCAAATTATGAGATGTTATATAATATTGTCCTCGTCAGGGTTTGCTACATTGTCTAAACTTTTTTCTTATCTAGTATCATACCTAGTCTAATTCACGATAATAGGTCGCTGTTCCAGATTTTGGTTACCTTGGTGATAGCGGAAAGATTTATAATTATCAAAGGCCAGTATAATCTATGACCCCTTTCTTGTGAATATATGTCGCATTAGTTTATATTGTGAAAATTAAATTTATGTTAGTTTAATATTTTTCTTTTATGCCTGTTAATGATGTAAAATTTTAATTTCTTTACTTTGTTCTTTAGTAGGTGTAGACCTTTTTCAGCCAAGTGTTGCACTTGACTTAGAAGAGCTATAAAAGGTTCTTATCTTTGCATTAGAAGGTTTGAGATTTTCTTTAATGTCCTCTATGCATAGCATTAATTTGTTATTTTACATATTTACTCGTCTTATACATGGTTGATTTAGATCATGCTCCCATTTTACAATTGTAATTATATGCTCTAAAGTCTTACTATGGTCCTCTATTAACTATTACAATATTAGGTTTTAAAATTCAAAAGTGTTAGCTTGTTGCTAATTTAATTTCAACTTGATTAGGAAAAAAAAGATATGGTGTACATCATTTTTCTTGGTTGTCATGGATTTGTGATGCATTGGAGATGGTTGATCATGTTGTTATCATGAAAATAGGAAATGGTTCCAGATAAAGAATGGATCAAAATCAAAGATCAAAGCTCACCTTTGTATTTAGAGGGTGTTGATGGTTTCCTACAATTTTCCTTTGCTGGGTTAGGCTTAGGTGATACTATTAGCTGTCCGTGTTGCAAGTGTCAGAATATAGTTTTCAAAACCTAGCAGCTTGTTAGGTTTGATTTATTGAAAGATGGAGTAAAAGAAGATTATTTAACATGGCACTTGCATGGGGAGGGAGTAGATGATGCAGAAAGTGAAAATAGTGGGTGTGAAGTCCATGATGATTTGAGGGAAGAAAATGACGATGACATGATTAATATGTTGAGAGATAAATGTAGTGTTATTGGAATGGGTTTAGGGGATCTGGCCAATGAAAATTATGATGATGGACAATGGTTTCATGAGCAACCTTATGTTGAAGCAAAAACGTTCTATAGTCTTCTAAAGGACTATGTAGAACCACTATCATTTGGTGGCTCAAATATTTCCAAATTGTCTTATATTGTGAAGTTGTTGCACTTAAAATGCCTTAATCATTAGAGTAAGAAGTCATTTGATAATTTGTTGCGATGACAAAATGAAGTATGGGTCTGAATCTACCATCTTCTTATTATGAGGCTAAAAAAATAACGAAAGATTTAGGCCTTGATTGTGTAGAAATTCATGCTTGTACAAATGATTGCATTATATATTGGGGTCAATATGAAAATGTTGTGAACTGCCCAACTTGTGAATTGTTTAGATGGAAAAATGGTGGAAAAAGTGTGCCTTATAAGGTTTTACGTTATTTTCCATTAAAGGCCAGGCTTCAAAGATTGTAGGTGTCCAGTAAGACAGCTAAGGAAATGTGCTAGCATAAAGAAGGATGCGTGAATGATGGAGTAATGAGGCATCCTACTGACTCCATTGCTTGAAAATCCTTGGATGAGGATCACAAGTCATTTACAACTGACCCTCGTAATGTGAGGCTAAGATTAGCTTGTGATGGGTTCCAGCCATTTAAAAATTCACAACATAGCATTTGGCCTGTTGTTTTGGTGCCTTATAATTTGCCCCCATGGACATGTATGAAACCACATTCTTTCATGCTATCTCTATTGATTCTGGGACCTAGTTCTCCAGGAATGAACATAGATGTTTATTTACAACTTTATTTAAAGAACTGAAAGAGCTTTAGGAGGTAGAAGTTAAAACATATGATGCTAATTTAAAGGAGAATTTTATGCTGCATGGAGCATTGTTGTGGACTATTAGTGACTTTCCGGTATATGCTGACTTGTTTGGTTAGATGACTAAAGGAAATTTTGCATGTTCATGTTGTCATAAGGAAACACAACATCGTTCTATCATACATAGGGGAAGTTTCATGTGTCATCGTCGATGGTTGCCACAAATCATAGATGGAGAAAGGATACCAATGCCTTTGATAACACAATAGAAAAAAGACAAGCGCCTACCCCCTTGTCAGGGGATGAAGTGCTTGAACATTTCAAAAGATTTGATCAATGTCGTTTCAGCAAGGGTGTCAAGAGAAAAAAGGGTGACTCAGCTAGTTTATATGGTTGGAATAAAAAAAGTATTTTCTTTAAGTTGGCCTATTGGAGCAAGTTGAAACCACGACACAACTAAGATGTAATGCATATTGAAAAGAACGTTTCAGATGCAATTTTGGGTACATTGATGAATATAAAAGGCAAAACCAAAGATACTATAAAGGCTCGCCTTGATTTGATTAACTTGAAGATAAAAAGTGAGCTACATCCTATTTTAGATGGAGACAAGGTGAATATTCCAGCAGCATCATATACTTTAACGTGATATGAGAAAGCTTTGTTATGTGAAATGGTTGGGAACTTAAAGTCCCCTGATAAGTACTTGTCTAATATCAGCCGATCTGCAAAAGACAATGGCAAAAAGATATCATGCATGAAAAGTCATGACCATCATGTGTTCATTGAGTAGCTTCTTCCTCCTGCTATCAGTGGGTTGCTGCCAAAAAAAGTTTGTGACCCATTAATTGACCTGAGTTCTTTTATCCGCAATATTTGCTTGAAAAGCTTAACTTGGGATGAGCTTGATGTTCTTAAAAGACAAATTTCTTACACATTATGCAAACTAGAGATGGTTTTTCCTCTAGCATTTTTGGATGTGATGGTGCACTTAGTGATACACTTGGCAGCAGAAGCAAAAATTGCAAGACCAGTCCAATATCATTGGATGTACCCGATTGAAAGGTATGTTGATAATATACAAGATTATTGTTTTTATCACCATATTTTAATACTTTATGAAAGCTAGTTTTATTAATGTGTGTTAATTTTTCTCAGGTATCTAAGGACCTTGAAATCTTATATACATAATAGAGCACATCCTGACGGTTCAATTGCAACGGGGTAGTTAGCAAATGAGTGTCTTACATTCTGTTCAAGGTACATGAATGACGTTGACACCAAGTTTAGTGTAAGAGAAAGAAATGATGTCAACAATGAGTCATCTTCAAGTGATAAGCTGGACACATTTAGACCAATTAGGCGACCTTTGGGAAAATGTACCCCTGTTGAGCTCAATTTACAAGAGTTTGATAAAGTACATTTGTACGTCCTTTATAATTGTGACGAGCTTGTCAATCTTATAAAGCAAGTTATACTTTTTTCCCCTACCTTTCATACATTGGAAAGGTGTTTTTTTGTTTTTGTTCACAAAAACTAAATTTCATTGAAATCAAACTTTTAATTGGAAGAATCTCTCTGTGTATGCCACTAACATGCTTGAAATTATAGTATTCTACATCTGAAAGTGTACTAAACTTTGTGCAAGGCTTCTGTGCTATGCTTATACTTAAGATATATATGATCTCTCCTTTCTTTTTCCTTATGACAGGAAGCATAAAGCAGAATTATGAAGAGATAATCCAAGTAATATAGATCGCAGGCACAATGCCCAGTTTACTAAGTGGTTGCGAACTCATGTATGTTCTTTTATGAAAAAGTTTTCTTTATAATGTTTATGATATTGAAAATGAATTATATTAATGTTCTATTTATGTGATTCGATTAGATGGAACAATTGCACAAAGAAGGATCTATTGGTGATGACCTGTACAGCTTAGTTTGCTACCCCTCCAGGAATGTGAAGCGTTACATGGGCTATATTGTTAATGGTTTTAGATTTCACACCTTTGATAGAGAAGAAAATACGAAATTCCAAAATAGTGGCATTATGATAAAAGGGGATGATGGTTTGGAGCATTATGGAGTGCATAAAGATAGCTATGAGTTGCAGTACGATGAAGGAAATCATGTATTTGCTCCATAAGTTGCACTACGATGAAGGAAATCATGTATTTGCTCCATAAGTTGCACTACGATGAAGGAAATCATGTATTTGCATTCAATTGTTCTTAGTATGATGTAGAGCATCATGGCAGAGGCTACCAAAAGGATGAATATGGCCTAGTAAGCTTAAAGACAGGGCGTACTTTAAAGACAAATGAATCATTTGTTGTAAGGAAACAACCTTGTGGCCTATACAACATGATGACCAGTGATGCCAACCATGCACTGTAACAGGATGCATGCCAACAAGAAGAGTACAATGTCTCTTCCTATGTGTCTCCAACAACATATGAAGATGGAAATGTCCAGCCTCTGTTAAGGAATTATTTTACAACCCAAAAGGAAGTTGGTGTTGTAAATTTGGTGAAAAAAGCATTGGGAAATATGAGGGAGGAGCAAATAGATAGTTTCATAAATGATGATGACAACGAGGATTATGAAGATGATGATGAAGAAGAAGACATAAGTTCTTACATGTCTAATGAATGAATATTTTCCTTTAGATTATATTTGATATTTCTATTATGTGCTTGCCTAATGTTTACAATGTGCTTTAACACTAGATGTGTGTAGTTGTGCATCATATTATCACGTCATTATACTTTTGTCTTTAATTTTTCCCATTTGTTATAGTTTCATTTTCTTATAATGGTACTTTATGTATTGGTTCTCGCTTGGTTGTTTCAACCCTTTTGATATAGGAAAAGGAGCCTAAAGTCCCAACAAAAATGATATGGCTGGAAGAGGTAAGATATTAAGTTTTTTTTTTTCCCCCATATAAACACACCCAAGCTTGATTATCAACATGACGTTCATTGTTAGATGGTTTACTTTTGAAGGAAATGGTACAAATGCACGGAAAAGAACTGTAACTAGAAGGGGGCTCGGACCAACAAATAATGATCTTGAGCATTATGGTCATAATCAAAACCGTCGTGATGATGAAGCACAATTTAATACAAGCATCCCAGATGATGAGTCGCATGGATTCTACATGCCAATTACTGATGTTTAAGATAATCATTCTGGTATTAACATTATAATTTGAAAATACTTTATGCAGCTAGTATTCTTTTTTTAGGATAAATTATTGCTTAATATTGCTGAAAATTTGGATATGGTGAATCAACCAATGGTTAAGAGGGAATAAAAAATCAAGACATTAGGTAGAGTTAGTGCTGTTCTTAACATCCGTGAAGCTATGGATCCTCCAAATGTTCAGCAAGTGTAACCTCAACTTTGTAGAGCAAATGAACTGGGTGGTTCTCCCCAGGGGACAAATGAATCTACATCTCTACAGTCCACCGGGCAAAGCACACATGGTATTTGTTTAAATTTGAAAATTAGATTTGTTCAGAGTTTGATAATATCTTGACATTCTATAGATACTTATGACAACATCTGCCATAAGTAAGCCCAGAGGTAAAGGGCAAAGAGGAAAATATAAATGTATGGTTGTTGACGTGAAGAATAAAGGAGGCAAATCAAAACGCAAAGTCTATATGCCGGATGACATACTTCAATCCATTGATGACAATGCCCAGCAATTGGTTAATTGTTGTGGTTATATTGCCAGAACAATGGCACCTGTAAATGTTCAAAACTGGGAAGAAACATTTTCAATTGCCGGAGAGAGGATGTGGACAGAAGTTTAGGTAAAATCACTATAATTAGGGATCTATTCTTATGTTTTTGGTAACCTTAATTCTTATAACTTATACAACTAAGCTATATGTTTGTTTGTTTGGGTCACTTTGAGCTCAAGGATACCACTCGATGCATGTCTCGTTTGCAATGCTTTGTTATAAAAACAATGCAACGCTTATATAAACTTTGGAAATCTCGTTTGCATACCCATTATAAGCAATGTGGTACAACAAGAGATGAACGATTAAAAATTCACCGGATGATTTGCGAATGGATCAATGGATGTACTGTGTAGATCATTTTTCATTAATAGAATTTCAAGCATTTGCATTCTGCCCTTTTTTCATATCCTTCCTTTCCTGTAGTTTCACATACCTTAATGTTGATAACCTTTGCTCATTTGTGATGCATTACAGAAAATTAGTGCAAGGAATTAAAAAAATTGACTATTTGAGAAATGGTGCAAACATACTACTAGGAATTTGTCCTTTGCTGAAGTGGAAGACATGCTAGTGAACTATGAAATATTAGTTAGAGTACCTCTAAATATGCTGCTTATCATAGTTGCAAAACTAATTTGAAATATTATCTTTTATAGACAAAGGAAAAGAACAATGTGAAACCTACAGTTGATATGATTTGGCTTGCTGATTGATCACGGTCGTTCTATGGAAGTACATGTATGATTTGGTTGATAGTTTTATGGAGCATTTTTTTTGGCTTATTATCCATATCACATAAATTTAGTGCAACATTTAATTGGAATATAGTAAAAGCTCCATAGACCTGTGTAGTAAAGAGTTCAAAGGACGATGCTCCTAAATGCAAGAAGAGATGCTGCTTGCTACTATGGACCTAGATCGGCTATTTTCATTTGGGAAAAAGGAACTGGACTCGGTTATACAAAGAGAAAGCAGCATAGAAGCAAGAGGAAAAGATTGAACAACAACAAAACAAGATAGACGAGCTTAGAGCCTGCATGACTGGAATGTAACAAAGAGAGAGTAGGAAAAGCAAAAAGAAGGCACACCCCCTGTAAATAGATGAGTTTTCAGGCAGGAGATGATGAAAAATGGGCTCTCGGGTACCTATTGAGCTTCTCTTCAGTGACATCATAAAGGTAAATGGATTTCTTCCATGATTTGCGACATAATGCTATAATAATGTTTAGTATTATGTACTTGAAGACAGCAACTTAAGGTTAATGAAAAAGAAATATGCACAAATTTGAAATAGGCATGCTTTGATCACACTGAAAAAATTGAGTTCCAATGTAAACAAGCTTCAACCGGTTTCTCCTTCCGGGTGTCTTGTACAATCTTATTGGCCATTTAAGCAGCCTCATATCCATTTCCAGAGCACTTCTAATATTTGGGTTGGGGGGGGGGGGGAGGGGCATTATGCGCGCAACTAAGGCCCTTGTGCTACTATTTCTATTTTTTGCTACAGGATAGATGGAGGAGAATCTGACCTCCCTTGCGCGTAGTTAGTGAATAGACCAATCATGTTGTATGGGCAGTGTACTCGTTTCCCCAATGACACATTGCGTGGTTAGATTAGGTTAAGTTGTGGTTACCTTCTCCTGTTAGCCTTTGATGAGCTCGCAATTGCAAATCTATTTCTAGCCTTGGAGTATACGCCTCCAATTGACAAATAATTTCAGAATTATGGTACTGAATAATCACAAACCTTAATTACAGTCCTTTTAAGGAGTCAGTAATACTAAAATATTCTACAGTAAGTATAATATCCATTCATGATGTCTGTTTACAATGTGAATCTACATTTTTCAGTTAATACCAAGCCTCTCATTGGTCATTGCTTGTCTTTATGCAATTACCTCCATTTTTGTTCATTGTATATTTGAATATAAGCTAATTCAACGGCTTTAATTTGGAGTATATTTTTTCAAAGCTCACTTGTAGATTTACCTTTTTTTGACTTTGGACATATATAATAAAGATGTAGAAACTTACATTGCTTTCATCTTATGTTTCATTAACATGCAGGTATATCATAAATCAAACTGAAGGGAACCAGGACGGGTTAATACGGGACATTTTGGTTAATTCACCATACAAAGGATCATGTATTACAGCGGAAACATCTTATTTTGCTCACAAAGTTGCTTTGGTGCTTTGCCTTTTATGGATTGAAATAAGGGATCCTTTGTTAAATCAGTAGATTGCCCTGATTGTTAAGGTGATGTATACCATTTTGAGTGAATCCTTCCAATTATGTTGTGATTCACGCCATTTCCAATATGAGTTCATGATGGCTTAACTATTTCATGTAACCCACTAAGTTGAACTTCAAACATATATGTAATATGGCCAATGCTTGACTTAAACAGCCTCAGCACATCCTAAATGGGCTAAAAAGCAACTTTCTCACCGAAACTATTATTATTGTTAAAAAGAATCAAATTTATTGTAACGACGTTTTTACGTTACAGAGACACTGGCAATATTTGGCAAGAACTATATCGTTATTAGAAACACTCCAGTTTATTGTAATGACATTTTTCCGCTTACAGAAGCATATGCATAGTTTAGGCAGTGATTAGCCCTCTTAGCAATGACAAACTTATAGGCCAACAATAATTGTTTGTTGAAGAAATGTTTTTTGCACAACAACTAGGTTGCGTTATAGTATTCCTGTTGTAATGTGCATACAGACAACGAGCTCTAATGATAATTGTCGTTGCCTAAGCTATTAACGCAACAACATATAATTTTCTGCAATGATTTGGCCATTGTCAAAAATTATTTTTCATGTAGTGATGAATGGACAAGCACGATCTACCAACAATCAAAATCTTGAATGAGTCAAGAAGAAAGTTGAACAAGGCAAAGGATTGTGGGCTGACGAACTCATAACGAGACCATCTCTATTCAAACAACCAAAAGAGCGCTATAAGATGTACTCCATTCATACGTAATATGGCTCCCAAAATTGTGCTCCAATAGAATTCACTATCTGCCACTCATCAAGTAACCACATTTTAAGATGACCTCAAAAACAAAAGCACTAAGGCGAAGTACTCACTCACTACCTATAGGAGGCGATGATTACTCAAGAAGAGAAACCAAAATCAAGATGACTTGATTCTACAACAACAAAGTCATGGAAAGACTCTAAAGGAAGGTCATTGGTCATAAGGAAGATGGGTAGGGTGCAACTAGATTCGAAGTTTTATTCGACACCCCCTCTCCTTCGTCGGGGAAAATCTAATCCCCAATTTTACCTTCTTAACATTACACAAACTTATACTGCCCCATGACCAGCTGGGCATGGAACTATATGATTGACTATTCCGTAGGTCTTATTAATTATGTTGAATCCTATGGAAGTAAGGGGGAAGGCCAAGATCGTGCATCAGATGCTAAAGCTTGTATGTGGCAACCCAGGAACAAGGGATGCCCACGTATTAGATAACCATAATATCATATTTTAGAGGATTTGTATAAACAACCTTAGGATAGCAGGGACTGAAGGCCATCTTCTCATGCTTCATACACAGCAATGTAACTAGAGGGGGCTAACGGCAGTGATAGTAGGTGAGGTAATGGATTACCCTATAGTGCACTTGAAGTCGGAAATTCGCCTCGAACTAGCGACTTACTTGACTTCGTTTATAATGGTTAGGTTGATATAATGGCATTAGGGCTGTACTTGCAGCTCGGACCTAGGTAGGGGCCACCGAAAGGGGCAGGATCCGGCTTTGACACATCCATTACATCGATGGTCAACATGGTAGTACTAGGCAAAAGGCCCAGGAAGTGGTAGCACTAATACCTCCCATGAATGCGACACAGGGCTTTTTTGAAGAGTTAAGAGTTGAGGGGATAGAAAGCTGCTAGAGCTCTCTTCAAAGGAAGTTTAGTTCAGCTGAGGGAATCCCAGAATAGATTGATTAGGGAGGACTTTCATTGGTCCTTGCCCTCTAGATTATGATTATTTGTAGTTGGCCTAAAAGGTCAATGTCTTCCCCGGATCAGAGAATAAGCATAGATTGTTGAATTGTTACTAAAAAGTTATTCCTCCGAAGCTTGATGAAGGAATATAGGATGACCTTGACGACAGGGAAATAAAAGGACTAACTTATGATCAAGGATGTGTTAATGAACAACAAAGTGGGGAGATGGAAAGTATGGGTACCCAGCAAGTTTCGAAGGAAGAAACATACTACGCAGCTTTTTCTCTCTCTACAAGTTTTGAGAATGTTGCACGTAACATAAAAATGAGAAATGAAGGGAGAGAATGCGTGTATAACGTGAAGCATGCATGAATTCATGCTCAAATTCAATGTTAGCATCCAAATATAGCACCACTTGCCAGATCCCAAAGGAAAAAAAAGAGCGAGGTCGAATCTGTGCTAATTATGATTTCACTGATGTGTGGTGATCTACTCTCTGTCATAGATTTCTATGATATGTATTTGATATTACAGCCGAGAGTATCCGGTTTGTACCTTGCAACACCTACCGTGTCCATTCTCCCCAATTCTACACCGAGGCCGAATCGGAAGGGTTCCTTCCCCTTTATCGGCTAGGTCCCAAATTGAGAAGGTGCTCCTCCCCTCTCTATCAGTAATGTCGAATTGGATAGGGAGGTTTTTTCTCAGCTCCACTTAGCTAGACTGAATTGTAGGGAAGTGCAACCTCTTTCTATTCGGGGTGAGCTAAATAAAAGAGGAGTTCCTCCCCTCCATTCGGCTAGGCTGAAAATTGAAGAGACGCGGCACTTTCTCTTATATTTGAGCCAAGCTGAATTGAAGCGGAGGACACCTTCCCCTCCTATTTGCTTTGTCGAATTGAAGAGGGGAGGGGGCTCTTTCTCTCTCTTTTTGACGCCAAATAGAGATGGGAGGACTTTCACTTATTTCAGCCATTCATACAGGAAGCTCCAAAATTGACAGGCATTAAACGCAAGAGATGGGATAAGACACCACAAAAATTCGAGGAAGAAAAGAAACTTGTAGTCAATAAATCCATCAATTAGATCAAATAAAGGTGTCCATTGATAAAGAAAAATAGCAAACTAATGGATCCAATCATGAAAGAACAACAAATTATAATAACAAAAAAACATAAACGTACTCAAAGTTGCAAATGTGAAATGTACATAGCCATTGAATAAGTTTCAAAGTACATAATTTAAAGACGGATAATATATGACCCAGAGATAATCAATATGGTAATATGCTGCTTGAAAAGAAGAAACATGAAGAAAGATACAAGTAAGCTAGCTGACACATCAACTTATATTAGAAACAACAAAGCTTAACAATGTGCATCAAGATTCGGAGGTTGGCCAAGCTATTTTCTTTAGAATGGTTGCTTCCACCTAGAGACGAGGGGCTTACACCCACATGGCATGCTTCACCTTCTCTTAGGAATTAACCATCTTTGTAAAGAGAAATACTTGATTCTTCCCTCAAGGGGCTGTACGTTCTTGCCCTTCTGAAAGTATTCTCATGTTCTCCCTGGCAAGGATATCTTCTTCTCCTTTAGAGTGACGCACGAGGAGGGAAAAGGAAGTGAGAAGGTTAATGAACTAAAGCTTCTCCTTTTTTTAACAAAAATGTCTAGGACCACTAAGGGCAGAAAGACCAGCCTTTTAGTGCTGGCAGAGGATTAGGCTTATCGCAAAGGGCAGCTAGATCAATTTGAAAGCCATTCCCAATGAAAGACTCTCTAGGGCCTCAGAAGATCTTTAGCCCCCAAGGTGAAAGATTCTAAGGGGAATCACCCTTACAGAATAGAAGTATAAAAGATGAAGTCATGATCTCGGAACTCTAACATCATAAGCATAAACAACTCCACTCTAGTCTCACAAAAGCGACGACAAAGATAAGCAATAACCAAAGGAGGAGGCCTGGGAGGCTAACGCTCTTAGTGAAGTTCCCAAAGTCAAAGTGTGATAAGATGAACCTTAGCATCCACTCACTCTCGGAGAACGAGAAAGGCAGCTCTTGTCGAATATTTGAAACAGGTAGATGCAAGCCACCTTAAGACCAAGGGTCTTTGTCCTAGTAATAACCCTTTATAAGGGTGAATCGAATAAATCACATCCCACCTGAAACACGTCAAAATGTATTCTGATAAGAAGTGGGGGCTAAATGATGAGGATATTTAGGGATTGCCCAGCAATGGGAGGCAACCTCTGAAGCAAAGAGCACCAACATAAGGTCAAAGGTTAACCTCAAGGACGAAAGAGGAAGCAAGAGAGATATAAGGTCATTTTGCTTCCAGAGTAGGCAATTACTATTTTTACCCTTGGGTACTAACCCCAAGGCTATTAAAACTCAAGTTACACCATTACAAACATCTTTGGCCACTATTTATGATACAATGACATCACATACCAAAAAAATAGTAAATTCGCATTACCTTTCATCCTCTTTTTACCTTATCTTTTCCTGAATGAATCAGCGCTAGATAGAGCCATCCTCCTGTGGGTGTGTGGTGTACAAGACATTACGTATATTATGTATACGTAAACATACACACACACACACATACACACACCAGACCACACACACAACACACACACACACACACACACACATATACATATATATATTATATATATACATATATATATATATATATATAGATATACTATATATATATATATATATATATATCTGCTGTGTGTGGTGTGTTTGTGTGTGCGGAGAAGAGAGAGAGAGAGAGAGTGTGTGTGTGTAAACCCCAAAAAATTTATTTTATTCATTAGGATTTTTGTTAATTTATAATGATATTATAATTGACTGACTTAGAATGCCTTGAGCTCGTAGGGGTTTAATTTTTAGAAAACACTTTGCAGTCCATGCCAAAGGGAACATCTATTCTTCAATTTTCTATTTTCAAAAAATATAGAAATTTCTTTTAGAAAATAAAAAGAAGTGCAATGGGGGAAACATCTAGTATCTAACTTCTCTCCCCTTACGCTGCATCATAGGAAAACTACCCCACTCTCTCTCTCCTCTCCGCTTCCCCTATCTCAAACACACCCTGAGATCCCTTCTCTCTCTCCCACCCATTAGTTGTGCACTGCCCTGCCCGCCCATAACCACCCTAAGCCACTCCGGCGGCCCTCCCTCATTCTCTCCTCTCCATTGTAAGTTATGAAGATAATGCAAACCTAAGCCATGCCATACTGGTTTTCTATTGAAAACTTCTCATAAAAAAATCTCTATATTTTGGCATTGAATCTGATTATTTTTCATGCTAGTCTATAAACTTCAAAATGGAGAGCACTTAGTGGAGAGTTAATACACTCTAAAGTCCCCTCTTTCTCCCTAATATTCATTTCAAGGTAAAAGATCATTCAGTTCTAATTTTACAATTGGATTTTTTTGATGACTAGAGTAGTAGATTATGGTGAAACATTGTATACACCTTGTGTTGGGAAGGGTTCAAGCGGGATGAATGAACCGAGTCTAAAAGTTATGATAAAACAACTGTCGTTACATCCAAAAATGGAGTTGGACATCACGAATTTCGCTGGTAATACTGGGACTTCCAAATATTAAAAAAAAATTCGGGATGGGTAAAACATAGGGTCCTACTGATTGGGAAATTTGAATTTTGTAAAGCGGCGCTAAAGCCACTGAGTTATGGTAAGTTTAAAGAGGCTGCGCCAATCCTGACAGCATTGGGCTTAGTTTAGGGTTTTTTTGATTACGTTTGAGTTAATGAGATCCAGCATCTATAGGCCCTAAAAGAAAAGTGTGTAGTTCAAAAAATTGGTCTTCCAAAATGGGCAAGATTTTTAAAAATCCTAACGGAGGAGTGAAAGTTATGGGGATTAGAAGTTGGTTGTAATATGTTGTAATTTTGAAGTGCCACAACGGAGCTAAGTGTTGAAAAATAATCTAAAAGTACCCTAAAAATTACTTGATGGAGGAAATGATAGTAGGTATAAAAGGAGGCTTTAGAGGATTATTGGGATATATTTTAACATGTGAGAAGGCAGCTAAGGGAATTTAATCTAGCAGAAACTATTTTGAAAATTGTATGGCCCAAATTAGATTCCCAGTGAAGCTTAGATTACGTGTTAAACAGGTAACGAGCATAGCCTTAACTCCCCCAAAATATCTCTTTAAAATATGTCTTGTGAGTGAAACTATGA
>JAKOGI010000504.1:510026-525026 GCA_029747015.1 Carnegiea gigantea | reverse complement strand
CTTTATTCAATAAATCAAAGACAATTTGATTCTAAGCATATACGATACATTTCGAAGTAACTTTCCTAAGCATGAATGTACAGAGAACAGAGGTTCGAGTGAAAACTAAACATATTTCAATAGCTTCGAATTTAATTTGTTCACATGCATTAGTTAGTTTAACTCGAGTCAAACCTAAACATGTTTATATAACTTCGAGATTAATTCGTTTAACATGTATTGGCTAAGCTACTTGATTCAGAGCCAGACACCCTTCATTTACCTCGAAAATTAGCTCATTTGCATGCTTTGGTTAATTAATTCGAATGGAAGCTAAAGACATTAAAGGAATTTCGATTTTAATCCTTTTTTATATATTAGCTAAATAACTTGAATAGAAGCTAAGCACGTTAATATAACTTCAATATTAATTCTTTTTCATACATTAACTCATTAACTTGAATCGATGCTAAACACGTTAAACTAATTTTGAATTAATATCTCAAGCATGATTTACATTCATGGATTCGAATCGATGCTAAACACGTTTAAATTTCTTCGAATTAACAATTCAAGCATGATTTACACTCATGGACTCGAATCGATGCTAAACATATCAAACTAACTTCGTTTCTAATTCCTTTTCAAACAATAGCTCATTAACTCGATTCGAAGCTAAATATGTTAAATTAACTTCGATTTTAATTCCGTTTTAAACAATAACTCATTAACTCGAATCGAAGCTAAATACGTTAAATTAACTTCGATTTTAATCCCCTTTTAAACAATAACTCATTAACTCAATCGAAGCTAAATATGTCCATATAAATTCGAATTCATTGTTCACGCAAGACCGCGGTTTGTGTACAGAATTCACATCGATTCTCAATTTCAGGCATGAAACAACCAATTGATTCGAACCTAAGCATGGATAACTTATTTCTTGTCATTTCTAACGAATTTAACAAGCCCTAACTTGACATGCAATATCAAACTGCTGAAAATTAACTTCGAAAATAGTAATAACTTAGGAGGCGAGAACACCCACCTGGAATCGCTTCATTACCCACTAAATTGGTAGCAATTCATGCCCAAAATTCCCTTGAACTCGTCCCAGGCTCGGCTACTCCCAGAACCCAAAACCCTAGCTTTGATTTAGTGGTGTTTTTGGTTGATTTTGGCCAGAAATTATCACCCAATTTATAGAGGAGGCTGGGATGGAGTTGGGTCGTCGGTTTTCGGCCGGTGGACGGCCGGTTTTGAGCGCATAGACGCGTGGGTGTGAGGCTGTGCGAAGTGGCGGCGTTTGGTGGTGGAATGGGGCGGTGGGGATGCGTGGTGTGGAGGTCCCCTTCACCAGTGACGCGTGCCCACCGGTGACGCGTGCCCACCGGCGACGTCGCCAGGTGTCTGGCCGGCGAGGGGGAGCGAGAGAGAGAGAGAGAGGCGATTAGAGAGAGAGAGAGAGGGAGAGCAGAGAGCGAGAAGGAGAGGGGAGGGGTCGGGGTCTCGGGCTTCTGAGGCCCGGCGTGCCCCCCTTCCCTTTTTGTTTTATTTTTCTTTTTTTTGGGCTCAATTAACATCATTCTACTAAACTCCGGTCCCGTACTCGCTAATGGTTAGGCTAAACCCAAACTGAAACGACCCACAATGAACATTTCGGTTTAAACTTTGGGAATCGGCCAAGTAAAACGAAAAATGATTTTAAAAACTTAGTTTAGCGTTGATTCAAAGGTTTTATAAATAAGTAACATCGATAATAACATTAATCAAATAATCGTTCTTTTTAATGAATTTAATCGTTAAAAACTCACACAGTTACTAAAAATACGATTTCATAACGTAAAAGCAAGACAGGCAATTTAACGTAAAAATAACGAAGGTAGGTCTTACATTCTTCCCTCCTTAAAAGAATTTCGTCCTTGAAATTTCAAATCCAAGTTCGGTTTTTTCTAAAATGAACGCACACAGGTAAGATCTGCACGGTGGGTTTCCAAAAGGTTCCACTTTGCAATCACTACTTCTTTTTAAATCAAAAGAAAATGTCTTATGGTATCCAGTCTCCTCCTCGCCAATCCTCTTCAAGCGTCTACTCGCTCTATTTAAGCACCGAGGGCAAATCGCATTGAAGAGGGCCAACTGAGTTGGCGTGGAAAACCATATCGAGTTTGTTTTGAAAAAGAACAGAGATTTCCGATCATCTAGACTCAGTTAGCATGGCGAGCAGTAAATCTATGCATATGCATATCTATAAGTGGGCATCGAAAGGCATGACAATCGAGGCAATGACATCTTACGGTCACACACTAGCAGTCTCATTCTAAAATATGAATTCAAGTCACTTTTGGGATCACAACGGTTAACATGGAGACTACTATAACACATTTAGAAGAACAAAATGTCACCTAGTACCGCATAGTATCATTTAAGCATAATAGCATCACATAGAATCGTTTAAGTATAATAGTATGACATAGTATTGCATAGTGTCAGCAATTCAACATTCTCAAGTTTTGGGAATGAAGGTAACATGAAACCGGTTGATATACATGTTGCAAGCAACAAGTCAGAGGTTATGCCATATCATCAATCACAAAACTTAGATAGTTGTAACAATCGAGTCACATAGCAATCCGACTCGAGTCGAGCTCATTCACTAGTATACAAAATCGAAGCATTTCAAAACTAAGTTACTTAACCAGGGAGTTTTTATTTTATAGCAAGGTAATGGATACATCACACAGCATCACTTAGCGTCACATACAAAACAAACATTCCTATATCATGAGAATATGCAAGTAAGATGACATGCTTATGCCCGTAACTCTGTCCGTTTACGATCTTATTAAAGGATCACAAGTGTATATCACGACATAGCTCTTTTAAGTTGGATGATATATTTCAATTATCCCTACTTACAACCATACTCCACACTTTAATGATCAAGTGATGCAGTGAGGATTTCGATACGACCACAAGTATACTAAGCACATCATTGAGTCTCATAAGGTACCTAAACAATCCCATATTCACACGTTCACACGAGTATAGGTCTCTAAGTTCGTAAAGTACTAGCACTCATAATTGTAACATGGTAACATGCAAATGGGAGGACTGTATAACATCAATGGTAGTATTCATAACAACTAACAAAAATGCAGTGCTATGGTTCGCCAAGAAGTTCACCAATTTACATGTGGCACTCTCAATCATGTCATTCCATGTCATACTGATCAACCAAGCCATCAAACATTTCACATACATTCATTCGTAAACCTTGGAGTCACGCATCCAGGTATGATCATGGGTATGCTAGCATGCGATGTGATTAGGTATAGAACACGTAAGGCAAGCAAGTGTGAATGTAACTTCTATGGTCATAAGATTTCTAGCTAAGTAGATGGATAAATAGCGACTTTAACAAAACATAAGAATAGGGGCACTTTAGTTCATATAACAAGTAGGCAATTCCCTTACCCCATCCTGTCGATCAACTCAAGTAGTCCATCTAACTCAATCGTATGCATAACCATACTCAAGGATGTACTAACAGTAGGAAATCCAATTACTTTGCTCTTCAATAATATAACTTATCAAGGATTGCTCTAAAACAAGTCTAAGTAATTATATAAGCCCTTTCGAGCTTAGTATTACACATAATGTCACAACTGCTGGATCAACCACATTCACTGTAGTAAGAGGCATAAAATTTGAAAGTGCGTGTCAGGCTCTCTCTACCTTGTTCTTTCTAGGTGCATTGGGATTTGATATAGCAAGAACACTATCAATTTCACATAGGACATCAAGAACATTGTACAGGTGACAACAAGCATTGCGCTAGATGATGAGGATAATTTTCATGCAATAGTCATGAGAAATGCACTGCTATTGCTTAATTTCTATCCAAGCATATCAAAATCTCATTTAATTTCTTTAAACAACTCAAAATTCACATATGGGGGGTATCACCTAGTGAGATTCTCAGTCATAGAAAGCCAACTCTAATCACTTGCAAACAAATCGTTAACACATCCGGCAATGCATGCACCTTGGCATGTGGACACTCAAAATCATTCGATTACACACAGAAAGTTACGCTCATATGGCTAAATCCAAGCATTATTGTAAAGCAAATGCGAGTCTTCGGTTGCAACAATACGTCTCAACCAAACAATTAAAAGATCTTGAAGGTCAAAGCAAAACCCTAGCTCACTAATCAGGAAGACTTTAACTTTCAAGGTCTTTAGGCTTTCAAAAGGAAATAGTTTGTGCTTCTAGCTCTTTCTCTACCAACTTTTGAATACGTCTGCTCACTCCATTATGGGGCCCGAGGAGCAAATCGTATTTTAGGGGCAAAGATGAGCGTAGAGTTAAGGCTTTCCAATCGTTCAATTCAAATCATATGTTCTTCAAATATTGGATTAAAATCACCAAAGCATATAAACGAAACAACTTTCGATTGAGCTAACACTTATCTCATGCACGACAATACGAATCACTCGGCCTATACCTTAACAAATGGTTCTCTCATCCAACCATTCAGCTCACTGAAGCCGCATCTAACTAGTGAAACGCGCGAACATTCACATAAAACTCATATTTGCACACAAGGCAGACATATGTCACATAACCATACAGTGTTCCTAGGCGGCTATATGAAATGCACGACTCAGGTTGCGGCCTATGGTCGCAGGACCTTTACTCTGATACCATCAATGTAACACCCCCAGCCCCTAGGCCAAAAGCGTTACGCTTTCCTAACTTCTTACTTAATTCCTGGGACGAAACGGGCAGAGTTTCCCCTGAAAACTGACCGTTTCCAGGCTAAACGCCTTACAATAAGTCCCTGTAGATTAACGGAAGCGTAAACATATAAAACATAGCTCACCGGCCACACGCCGGAGTTCATAACTCAACGAGCCACTCGCTCGGAGTACACCAACCAGATTGATTCCTGAATAAAGAAGAAATGGAAGATACAACTCAACGGTTAATAAAACCGGAGTATTAAGTTTTACATCCCACAACATAGCTAAATTAAACCAAGAAGACATCTAACTAACTTGATGGTTGGCTCAGACGGCCATACAGAGCGACCTTTATACCATATGCATTATATGAACTAGAATAATCGTTTACAGACCTTTATTAACTAAGAGTACATTACATGATTTCATTAAACACGTAAGATCCCTTTAAATGAGCACATATGACGCCTTGTAAGCAACGATAGGTTCCTTCTGGACTTATCTGACTCAACTTCTTCCCGTCAGAAAGAAAACCTGGGAAAAAGGGGAAAGAGTAATGGGATAAGCAACCACACGCTCAGTGAGTGTCCCCCAACCCTCTTAAAACCAAAACCATTGCAAGCAATACTATCTTTACTAGTCACATATCACGTTTCCATACTTTACTATCATAATAGATATTCATAGAACCTTTATGGGAGGATCACTAAACATAAACTTCATTTCGACCACTCAATCGTATTTCTAGGTTCCTCAACGATAGAGTTCTTTTCTAGCAAGCAGTTAGGCACGCGAGTAAGCATCGAAGGCTAAGTATAAGGATCTTTTCTTTTCATAATATAACTTCCTAACACTCCATTTAAACTACACAAGAACCCTCAATCATATGATGTGTATATAAGGTTATCCATTTTCATCACTTTTCTTGGCATTTCATTCATATAATATACACATCGCACACATCGCACACATATCAAGTATTTAAGTACCTTTAAACATCATATTAAGCTATATGACACCCTCGCATGCCATTCACATATCAACGTTCATTCTTTTAAGAAGAGACGCCTTCATTCATGGAATTTTTAACGTGCTATAACTTTCTTTCTCATCTCATACACTTTAAATCAGACAGATTTTCTATGGATAAGAATGATGCCACATAAGATTAGAATCCACGTTCAACCATACTTAAGAATCATTCATAATGCATCCATTGAAAGCTTTCCTTTAATACATAGGCTAAGAATCCACACTCAAACATGCTTGAGGATCATTTCATAACTCATTCATTGAAAGCGTTCTTTCTTTCGTTGAAAACGTTGTCTTAGTCTTCAAAGGAAGTTTCATTTCATTTGGTCGTGTAACGACCCTTATAAGCTTTTCATACATGATTCCATATAACTTTTTGGGCCCACAAAAAGAACTTCCTTTCCTTTTTAATCCTTTAAAATGGCAACGGGCCAACTGCTTTTCTTAACTTAGTACGAAAGTACTTCTGGCATAAGATCATTACAGGGTACTGATTGGGTGAGAAATATTCTCGACCCCATAGTGAGACCTAACGCTCACGCTTAAGCTCTTACTCCCGGGATGGCTGCATATAACATATCAGACCATTACATTAGCCCTCGTCAGGGCCTCTAGGGTTTATCCGGACTTATCCCCTAGGTTAACATTACATCATATCATATCGTCCGCAGCACATTATCTTAGCCACTTAAAGCGTGTCGGCCATAACGGCTAATAATTTTGTTGTGTCTTTTGGTAAAATCATTTATCACATACCTCACACTTTTCTAAACCGTTTTAGGGATTCCCCCGTTCAAGCAGGTTCACTCCCAAATACTGTTTGTGTAGCGAAAATAGGCTATTGCTTGCTATTAATCATGGCTATTATTAGTTTGAAAACACGAGAAACGTTCTTTGTCAAATCACCACACTTTCACGCATAATGCGTCTTAGACATAAAAGGGGGAAAGGAATTCACACGTTTCACATTCAAACACTTCATAATCATTTCAACAACACAATGAGCCACACATGGCCTCGCAATCCACATGATTGCGGTCAATTTACAACCCGAACTCCCTCCTCACAAGCACCGTACCACAGGACCTCGAACGCTCATGATTCTTTCCTCAAACCATCCAACTACCAACTCGATTCATCGATTCATTAATCACAACATATTATCCAATTAGCTTATAAAAATAAAGGGTGAAGTTTAGGTTCTTACCTGAGCATCCAGCACCATTCAGCGGTGCGCTACAACAAGCGTTCATATGGCCACATTTCTTCATGAATCGACAACACTTTATTTAATAAATCAAACATAATTTGATTCTGAACATATACAATACATTTCGAAGCAACTTTCCTAAGCATGAATGTACAGAGAACAGAGGTTCGAGTGAAAACTAAATATATTTCAATAGCTTCGAATTTAATTCGTTTACATGCATTAGTTAGTTTAACTCGAGTCGAACCTAAACATGTTTATATAACTTTTTAATTCGTTTAACATGTATTGCCTAAGCTACTTGATTCGGAGCCGGACACCCTTCATTTACCTCGAAAATTAGCTCATTTGCATGCTTTGGTTAATTAATTCGAATGGAAGCTAAAGACATTAAAAGAACTTCGATTTTAATTCTTTTTCATATATTAGCTAAATAACTTAAATAGAAGCTAAGCACGTTAATATAACTTCGATATTAATTCTTTTTCATACATTAACTCATTAACTTGAATCGATGCTAAACACGTTAAACAAATTTCGAATCAATATCTCAAGCATGATTTACATTCATGGATTTGAATCGATGCTAAACACGTTTAAATTACTTCGAATTAACAATTCAAGCATGATCTACATTCATGGGTTCGAATCGATGCTAAACATATCAAACTAACTTCGTTTCTAATTCCTTTTCAAATAATAACTCATTGACTCGATTCGAAGCTAAATATGTTAAATTAACTTCGATTTTAATTCCGTTTTAAACAATAACTCATTAACTCGAATCGAAGCTAAATACGTTAAATTAACTTCGTTTTTAATCCCGTTTTAAACAATAAGTCATTAACTCGATTCGAAGCTAAATATGTCCATATAAATTCGAATTCACTATTCACGCAAGACTACGGTTTATGTACAGAATTCACATCGATTCTCAATTTCAGGCATGAAACAACCAATTGATTCAAACCTAAGCATGGATAACTTATTTCTTGTCATTTCTAACGAATTTAACAAGCCCTAACTTGACATGCAACATCAAACTGCTGAAAATTAACTTCGAAAATAGTAATAACATAGGAGGCGAGAACACCCACCTAGAATCGCTTCATTACCCACTAAATTGGTAGCAATTCATGCCCAAAATTCCCTTGAACTCGTCCCAGGCTCGGCTACTCCCAGAACCCAAAACCCTAGCTTTGATTTAGTGGTGTTTTGGGTTGATTTTGGCCAGAAATTATCACCCAATTTACAGAGGAGGCTGGGATGGAGGTGGGTCGTCGGTTTCCGGCCAGTGGACGGCCGGTTTTGGGCGCGTAGACGCGTGGGTGTGAGGCTGTGCGAAGTGGCGGCGTTTGGTGGTGGAATGGGGCGGTGGGGACGCGTGGTGTGGAGCTCCCCTTCACCAGTGACGCGTGCCCACCGGTGACATGTGCCCACCGGCGACGTCGCCAGGTGTCTGGCCGGCGAGGGGGAGGGAGAGAGAGAGAGAGGCGATTAGAGAGAGAGAGAGGGAGAGCCGAGAGCGAGAAGGAGAGGGGAGGGGTCGGGCTCTCGGGCTTCTGAGGCCCGGCGTGCCCCCCTTCCCTTTTTGTTTTATTTTTTTTTTTTGGCTCAATTAACATCGTTCTACTAAACTCCGGTCCCGTACTCGCTAATGGTTAGGCTAAACCCGAACTGAAATGACCCACAATGAACATTTCGGTTTAAATTTGGGGAATCGGCCTAGTAAAACGAAAAATGATTTTAAAAACTCGATTTAGCGTCGATTCAAAGGTTTTATAAATAAGTAACATCCATAATAACGTTAATCAAATAATCGTTCTTTTTAATGAATTTAATCGTTAAAAACTCACACAGTTACTAAAAATACGATTTTATAACGTAAAAGTAAGACAGGCAACTTAACGTAAAAATAACGAAGGTGGGTCTTACACATATATATCTATATATATATATATATATATATATATATATATATATATATATATATATATATGTGTGTGTGTGTGGATATATATATATATATATATATATATATATATATATATATATATATATATATATTTATGCATGTATGGGTGCATGTACGTATGTATGTATGTATGTGTCTGTACATATGCACATACACATATATATCTATATCGCATCAACCTCAAGTAGGCACTTAATGAACCGTATTAAACTATCAAGGCATGAAACTCAATTACATTTATGACTTACGTTTAGGAATTAAGCATGTCATACCCATGTCATTTTAAAGTACTATTCAGGCATAAAATGACTAGTTAAGCAACATCGATTCAAGGGTTTTGTTTATTATATCGAAGTTACTATTCAGGCCTAATTAAACCAACTAAGCCTCATATGAATCAAGGGGTTCGTTCATTATATTGAAAGTACTATTCAGGCATACATTAATTAATTAGACAAACATCGAATCAAGGGTTCCATTCATCATATCAAAGTTACTATTCAATCCTAATTAAACCAATTAAGCATAATATGAATCAAGGCATTCGTTTATTATATCAAAGTTACTATTCGAACCCATTTACCTCATTTAAGCATAGAACGATCCTAGGCATTCATTTATCATATCGATGTTACTATTTGAACTTAATTAGGTCATTTAAACATAATACGATTCTAGGCATTCTTTTATTATGTCGAAGTTACTAGTCGAGTCAAATTTTCAGGAACATATTAACTGAATTTACTTGAATCAATTCTAAACATGCATAACTCGGTTTGAACTAAACTCTCAGGCACGTATTAATTGAATATACGAAAATCGATCCTTAAAATGCATAACTCGCTTCGATTAAACTTTCAGGCATGTATTAATCGAATATACTAAAATCGATCCTAAACATGCATAACTTTTTCCGAACTAAACTTTCAGACATGTATCAATCAAATATACTAAAATCGATCCTAAACATGCATAACTCGTTTCGAACTAAACTTTCAAGCATGTATTAATCGAATATACTAAAATCGATCCTAAACATGCATGACTCGTTTCGAACCAAAACATTTTTGAATGTAATAATAATTTAGGAGCGGAAGAACACTTACTTGGACTAGCTTAAATTCAACCCCAATAGAGTAATTTCACGCCCCAACGCACACCCAATTCGCTGAACTCAAACCCTAGCTCGACTGCTTACTAAACCCGAAACCCTAGCTTCCAATTTGATGAAGTTTCAATGTGGTTTGGGTCAAATTCGACCCCTTAGTTTATAATGGGGGTCGATTTTGGTGAGTATGACCAGATTCCGGCACGTTGGTGGTGAATTTGGGGCGGCGACGTGTGAGTTTTCTGGGTTGTTTTGGTCATGAGAAGTGAGAGATGGAGAGTGGTGTGGCGGATGGCCGGTGACGCATGCGTAGGGGACCGGTGGTTGCCTCCTCTCGCTGGCGACGCGTGGCGAGCAGCAGTGACACCAGACGCTGGCCAGTGGTTGCCGGTGTGAGAGTGAGAGAGAGAGAGAGAGAGAGAGAGAGAGAGAGAGAGAGAGAGAGAGAGCAGCGAGTGTTAGAGAGAAAGAGGGATCGTCCGGGGGTCTTAGGTCTCAGGCACCCGAATTAGCCCCTCTTATTCTAATTTCTTTTTCCTTTTTTTTTATGTTGCTCAATTAACATAAAACAGCTAGGTTCCAATCTCAAACTCATTAGCGATTAGACTAAACTCGAGTTGAAATGTCCTACAACTAACATTTTAATTTAAACTTGGGGAATCGACTAAATTAAACTATCGATATAATTTAAAGGCACAATTAGCACAAATTAACTTTAAAATCAATAATAGCGTTAATAATTCTTTTTAATAAAATTATCGCTCACATAAGCACATCGATACTAATTTAACTTGTATCGTTACTAAAAATATGATTTTTATAACGTAAAAAGCAAGACAGCCAGGTTAACTTAAAACAAAGAAGACGGGTCTTACACTCTTCCCTCCTTAAAAGAACTTCGTCTTCGAAATTCTAAATCTAAGTTTGGTCTTTCCTAGAATGTACGTACACAACTAGGATCTACGCAGTAGGTTTCCAAAAGGTTTCATTTTGCAGACACTACTTTTAAATCGAAAGAAAATAGCTTATGGTATCCAGTCTCCTCCTCACCAATCCTCTTCAGGCGCTTACTTACTCTATTCAGGCGTCGAGGGCAAATCACGTTGAAAAGGGGCAAATGAGTTAGCATGAATAACCATATCGAACTTATTTTAAATAAACATCATCTTTAAAATTTTTATCTAAGCAATACTAGAATCGCAACAACCACTCTACACTTACGCATCAACACGAGCAGACACTTAAAGGATTTTCATGTATGGCAACTTAAACATAATAATTCGAGGTCATATCAAGGCATTTAACTTAACCAAGTTAATTCTGAAACATGAAGAAATCGAATCATTTCAAAATCAAGTCAGTCAACCAAGGCTTCCATATCATAGCAAAGTAGCAAGGACACCAAAGTAGCAAGGACATAAGATAACTCAGCATCTAAAATATTAGTAATTATGAGCGACATCAATCACTGTTACAAGGATATAACCTGTACATTACTGAGAGTAATTCATGGTGCTATCAATTAGCAAGCAAGAAAGAACTTGGAAGAAAAATGGCATGCTAAGAATGCAGACTGATGGGTAGTGGGGGTTCAGGATGTTACTTGTAAGCACGCTATTTTGGGTAGAGATCGCCCACCGGGACTAGTAGTTTTCATGGGAGAAGTAAGGCTTCTAAGTACTTAATTTGCATGCATATATTTTCAAAACAGTTGGTCAAGCATGTGAGTTACAGGGCACTATACAGCAAGCAACATAGGAGTTAGTAGAGGAATTACTCAAGACCTCCTAAGCTTATGTCTCATGTTAGAACTATAATAAACTAAACAAAAGATATTCGGCCAGAGTGTGTAGCTGAAAGGATAATAAGTGCACGAGATAATCACAATAGCTTAGCTAATGGAAAGTTCAACCATAGGGTCTTCATAGAGAACTGATTATCTCTACTTACTGAGAATATGCAAGTAAGATGATATGGTCATAGACATGAATCTACATCCCTTTTGCACCCTTATAAGAATATCACAAATATATACGCAATACAACCGACCCACACCAGATCATGCATATTTCATAATTCGATGATCAAGTGATGCATAGACTCCAATGCGACCCCGAGCACCCCAAGAACATTATCGTGTCACATGAACTGGATGGACAATCACATATTCACGTAAATGTAGGTCTCTAAGATTGCAAACTATTATTATGCAGAACAGTACCATGACAATACTGCAAACGAAACAAAAACAATCCCATGATACTAATGGTAATAAGTAAGTCAGCTAATAAAGTAAAATACACTCTAAGGTTTCCCTATGAAGTTTATCACGTAACATATGGTACAAGATACCACGATCATGTCATGCCATGACACTTGGATCAGTCATGCTAATGGTCATTTTATGCAACTCACACACCAAATTTAGAATAAAGAATTTAAATATGACCTTGGATACATTATCATGCTTCCCTTCTAAAACATGAAATATATAAAGGTGAATACATGCGAATGCAACCTCTTATAGTCATTACATCATGCATTAAATACATGGGTATACAACCACTCAAGTTATACCATAAGATAATAAAATTCGTGGAGTGTAAACAATGGCTTAAAGATCATAATGTTTGACAAATCACACAAGTTAAATTGTTCGGCTAATTCAGCCACATGCCTGACCAAACTCAAGCTAAGTAAACACCATGAAGTTTACTTACTAAACAATTCGTTGACCAAACATATCAATGACTATTTAATAACAAGTCCAAAGTAACTATATAAGCTCCTATGAGCTTAGCACTACACCTATGCCACGTTGATACTCGAAGACACTTAAGCTCATTCATTGTCACGCAAGAATGTACCTATGACCGTATGTAAATGCAAACCCTAGGTTGCAACCTATAGTAAAAGGATAAGTCTTGGGTCTATGGCTTATGGACCTATATGCTTCCGCTGCGCTACTCTGATCAATCAAACAAGGGTAAGAATTTATGAATGCAGGTTTCTATGGTCGTCTCATCATGCTTTAAACACTGGCGCATGCAGTTACTTAGCTATAACATGAGATTATAGAAGTCACGGAATGCAAATAATGAGTCAGTGGTCATGTCATGCTATGAATTACAAAACTTGTATTATCTAAACGACCGAGTCATGTAATAAACCAACTTAAGTCAAGCAAACATCAAGAAGTGCAACAACTTATTTATAAAACACACAACTGGTCATGGACACATCAAGCAGCGAATGCATCTTGATAGGTAAGTATTCAATACATCAACTTAAACATAGAAGCTTATGCTCATAGAACAAGGCACGAACATCATTGTAAAGCAAATATAAGTCTTCAGATGCAATAGTGAGGCCTAACTATGGAATGAGAAAGGTCTTTTATACGAAAGAAAAACCTTAACTCACTATTTAGGAAGGATCTCAACTTTCAAGGTCTCTATGTTTTGAAAGGAGAATGGCTTAACTGCTTCTAGCTCATTTCCTACCAACCATTGAGTGCGTCTGCTCACTCCATTATGGAGCCCGAGGAGCAAATCATACTTTAGGGGTAAAGATGAGCTTACAGTTAAGGCTTCTTAATCATTCGATTTCAAATCATATGTTCTTTAAACTTTTGATTAAAATCTCCAAGGCATATAAGCAAAACAACGTTCGATTGAGCTAACACTTAACTCATCCACGAAAATATGAGCCACTCGGCCTACACCTTAGCAAATGGTTCTCTCATCCAACCAATCAGCTCACTCAAGCCGCAGCTAACTAGGTAAATGCGCTAACATTCCCATAAAACTCACATTTACACACAAGGTAGGCATGTATCACGTCATCGTGAACGTGTTCCTAGGCAACTATATAAGATGCAAGATTCAGGTCGCAGCTTATGGTCACAGGACCATGCTCTAATACCATCAATGTAACACCCCCAGCCCCTAGAGCCAGGAGCATTACGTTTTTTTAACTTCTTACTTAAATTCTGGGGTGAAACGGATAGAGTTTCCCCTAAAAACTGACCGTTTCCAAGCTAAAAGCCTTACAATAAATCCCTGCAAATTAACGGCAGCATAAAACATTTAAAAGAAGCTCAACGGCTACACGCTGAAGTTCATAACTCAACGAGTTACTTGCTCGAAGTACACCAAACAGAACAGTTCATTAGTAAAGAATAAATGAAAGATACAACTCAACAGTTCACACAACCGAAGTATTGGGGTTTACATCTCAAAACATAACTAACTTTAACCAAGAAGACATATAACTAATTAGATGGTTGGCTCATATGGCTATACAGAGCGACCTTTGTACCATATGCATTACATGAACTAGAATACTTGGTTTACATACGTTTACAAACTAGGAATACGTTATATTACGTCGTTAAACTCGTGAACCTACTTCCATATGTCATACATAACTCTTTTTCAATTAGGGGTAAACTTCAACTCCACATAAGTGGCTTGCCTTTCACCTATCACAAAAGAAACTTGGGGAAAAAGGGGAAATAGTAGTGGAATGAGCAACCACACGCGCAGTGAGTGTCCCCAGACCCCTTTAAAACTAAAACCGTTGCAGGCAATAATATCTTTAATAGTCACATATCACATATTCATACTTTACTATCATATTAGGCATTCATAAAACTCTTGTGGAAGGATTACTAAACATAAACTTCATTTTAACCACTCAAACATATTTCTAGGTCCATCAATGACTAAGTTCCTTTACTAACAAGCAGTTAAGCACGTAAGCAAGCATCGAGGGCTAAGTATAGGGATCTTTCGTTTTATAACATAACTTCTTAGCATTCCATTTAAACTATATATGAAACATCATTCATATGATGTGTACATAAGGTTATCTCTTTTCATAATCATACTTTTCTTGGCGTTTTGTTCATATGATATACATAAGGCACACACACATTTCAAGTCTC
>JAKOGI010000504.1:505000-509926 GCA_029747015.1 Carnegiea gigantea | reverse complement strand
TATCTTATTATTTTCTACATTGAGGACAATGTAAGGTTTAGGTGTGGGGGGAAGGCAAAATGAAAATTCTAAGGAAAATCAAACTTTAAAATTGTGGGTGAATTTGATTTTGGGAAGCAATTGAGTGTTCTGATTACGCATGTTCTACTCCTATTATATGGATTTGATTCATGTGACCCATGCTCATTAGAGATTATTTCTAGCTTTGACTAGTTGAAGGTAAAAATTTTTGCTGTGCTAATGTCACTATGTAGTTGATTTTGAGTATGAGATGTAACCCCATTTACAATGTCGTGATGAGAATTCGATAAACATTGAGTTTCCTATTGACTTTTGAATCCTAAAAAAAAAAAATCAAATAAATTAAATTAATTGAGTTCTGATTTCGGTACCAATATTCAAGTCCTATTTCTATTCATATCTTTAATTGCCTAAATATGTACTAAGTGTTTCTCTGAGTGTTATCTTAATTCATATCTTTATGCACTCAAGAAAGCACATGAGATCAAGTAACTTTTGAAAACCAAAAATAAAAAATAAAAAAATTCAAAGTCTCAAAAAGAGAGAATAAAAAAAATTGATTTGGCATTGGGGACTCGATTTTAAAAGTTGCTCTTGTGATTTTTGTTATTTGGGCTGAAATTTTATGCTTGCGATTTGCTACATGATTTCATTGTGTACTTAATTTGCTTGAATCTTGACCTATTGACTTAGTTGAAATTGGAAATTTTTGATAATGAATTGTGGGATGGTGGTGAATTGATATATGTGATTTGGAGTGGGCATTCATAGTTGAGTCACTTGATTTTCTTTCCTAATCCTATTCTTATCCTTCTTGATGGTTAGAATGAACATATGCATTGTTGTTATTCTTTGCTCGAGGACTAGCAAAGTTTTGGTGTGGGGGAGTTGATAATTCGTATTTTATATATAATTTTCTCCTTCATTTTACCAACTTTTAAGTCTTTAAAATAAATTTTTATGAGTAAATGATGCATATTTTATGAAATTGTCAAGTAAAAAAAATAAAGTAGAAGAATTTGGATGAAAATGATCAATTCTACTCAGATCTGCCACAAGTGCAAAGCAAGCCCAAAAGAAAAGAAAGAAAGAAGAAACAAAGGTCCTAGTTCGGCCCAATTCAGCTGCCCCAACAGCTCCAGCTTACCATTCCCCTCACTTCATCTCTCCCTCCGTCTGGGCCTCAGCTTAGCGCCCATCAGATGCCTCCTCCCTCATGCTCTCCTCTTCTCTCAGCAGCTCAGCACTCCAAAGCAACCAAGACTTGATTTTTGTGAGCAACCCCCAAGTGACCTAATCAAAGCTAGTTACATTTTGATTAATTCTATACTTATGACTAGTCATGACCATGCATGTAACATCCCAAATTAATTGGAATTAATTTCCATTAATTTTGGGGAATCCTAAGGGGTGGATTTTCTACTATAAAAGGGGTCATAGGTTGAAGCATCGACACACACATTCATCTACTTTCTTGCTCAAGCATCTTCTTATTTTTCCATCTTTCATTTTTCTGGAGAGAATCTTTGTAAGATAAGATCATTTGGGTTGGGAGTTAAGAAGAAAATAAGCTTTTTTAGCTATTTTTCTCTTCTCTTCTCATCTCATTTGTGAGTCAAATTTGAGAGTTTATGAAGTTTTATAATTTCGTGTAATTGAGTATAAGGTTTCGATATAGGAAGTGAAATATACCGATTCCAATGGTGTTTTCACTAACTATGGCCGGCTAAACTATTCATTCTAGGATTAGGATGGATCCTTAGTAATAATATTATTTTGCTAATTTCTTATGGGGTTATTTCTGTCTCTTTTGCATAATCTTGAGTCTACATTTGATCATCATCTACTCATGCATTTTAATACTAATGTTTAATCATATTGATGATACTAGTTTAATTTGCTATCTCAAATGAATATTAGACCTTGTAGGCTAATATGATGGTTATTTAATTGGGCTTAAAATTATAATTGTTTAAATTGAATAATTTATGCTAGAAATTAGATGAGTTATGTCTAGAAAGAATAATTCATGCTAAACCACTAGATAAATTATGTCACTTTATAATTATAATCATCTTTTTAATTTATGACCTACTGTTTGTAACTTAGGTTGAACAAGAGATAAATTGAATCCCCATCTGAAGTAGTAATCAATATTGGCATCAAAGGTGAAATCCGAAGTCCTAGATTTTTCTCCTATTTGAATTCTCTCTACTTTACTACTCACTTACTCTTCTTTTGTTCCTTAAATTGTATTGATAATCGAACTCATAAAATTGTGATTATTCTTTATAATCGGAAAGGTTAAGTTTAGGAATCACTATTGTTCCCCGTGGGATTGACATCCTAATACTCGCTAGTTTATAATTATCCTTGTATACTTGCAAGTAAAAAGGGTTTTAAAACTAGAACATAAAATCCACACCAAGTTTTTGGTGCCGTTGCCGGGGCACGAATAGTGATTTTTGAATTTTCTTTTCCTTTTATTCTTTTTATTTTTTTTCTATTTTTCCCCTTCCCCGCTAATCTAACAATTTTATTTATTCTCCACCCTTTTCCTTTTATTTTTATTGTTTCATTCCCCCAATCCCTTCTAATCTAACCATTTTATTTTTGTTATTCCCTTCTCTATCTAATCTAACTATTTTCCCTCTCCCTTCTAATCTAATCTAATCTAACTCTTTTATTTTTTTATTTTATTTATTGTACCTAATCTAACAATCCCCTTTCCTTTTATTTCCTTTGTTCCTTTATTTTATTTTATTTTATTTATTTCTTTTATTTTGGTTTTTTTTTCTTTTCCCCCTTCCCTTTTATCTGTCTTTTATTTTTATTTTCTTTTTATTTTTTTCTTCTTATCTATCTCTTCTCTTTTCTTCTTATTTTTGTTTGGTGATTATTGTGGAGATTTCATTCTTTTCTTTTTGTTGTTTGTTGGTATATGCTTGGTAGACGTTCTTTGTGCTTAGATCTTGAACCATATAATTCTAAAATTGAACGCTCTCTTCGTGAGATAAGAGCTAAAAAATCAGAATCTAAGAACAAAATGGCTAAAGAACAACCAACCCCACCACCTAAGCAACTTAAGGAATATTTCACTCCCACCACTTATGACCCACCAACAAGAACCCGTATGCCTACTGTTGCGGTGCCATTTGAGATTAAACATTCTCTTATCCGAATGCTTTCGTCGTTTTATGGGCTAGAGTCTGAAAATCCTTTCAAGCATGTTGATGCATTCTTAGAGATTTGCTCTACTGTGTTTTTAAATAATATCTCTGATGATGCTCTTCGCTTGCAGCTTTTTCCTTTTTCTTTAAAAGATAAAGCTAAAGCTTTGTTGGACACTAAGACCAATATCACCATTTGGGATCAATTGGAAAAGGAATTCTTGAAAAAGTTTTTCTCCATTGGTAAACTGACTACCTTAAGACGTGCTATAACTACCTTCTCAAATAATAAAAATGAACAATTGCATGAAAGTTGGGAACGGTTTAAAGAGTTATTGCGATGTTGTCCTCGTCACGAGGTACCTATGTGGCAACTTGTCCAAAGTTTTTACTCTGGCTTAGATGAGCATCATAGGCAGATGGTTGATGCATCATGTGGTGGTAGTTTTTTCTATAAAACTCCTGAAAAGCCTTGGGAATTATTTGAACACTTGAGTGAAAATTCACACTTGCATGCTACTTCCTCACATTCTGATTTGCCTAGGCAATTAGGAAGTAAAGGGGCAATTTATGAGGTTTCACATTCAATTGACCTTTCTAGTAAAGTTGATGGTTTAGCTAAGAAATTTGATCAATTGTTGTGCATGAATAAAGTGGCTAATACCCCTTCTATGCAAGATGTGTGTTCGATTTGTGCTAGTCCTGTGCATGCTTCTACTGAATGTCCGTGTATTAGTAAGTCTAACTGTATGACCGAACAAGTAAATGCTGCCCAAGGATTTCCTTCATCCAACAATCCTTATTCTAATACCTATAATCATGGTTGGAGGAATCATCCTAATTTTTCATGGAGGTCTCAAAATGTTGAGAATCCTCAAGCGTAGTCTTACAGACCTATCCTTCCTAGTTTTCAAAGTCAGAGATATGCTCCTCCCTCTTCCCATCAAGCTCCATCTAGGAGCTCTGATATAGACAAGGTACTTTCTGCTCTTGATACCTTGACTTCTGTTGTGCAAAATATGGATGCTAGGGTCCAAGGAATTGAGTCTAAAATGCATATTGTTGACTCTCATTCACACTTTATAGCTAAATTAGAAACTCAACTTGGCCAACTAGCCATAGCTGTAGGTAGAAGAGAAGAAGAAAAACTTCCGAGTCATCCCGTTCAGAACCCTAAAGGCCAACAATTTGAACAATTAAAAGCTGTAATGGTTCTTAGGAGTGGTAAAGAAGTAGACAACAAGGTGAGTGAGAAGCAACATGATAAAGATGAAAGACTTAAGACCATGGAAAGTGACCTTGAGATTGAAAAAGAGAATGACCCATCCCCTTCTCCTATTATGTCTGACCCCATTGTGACATATGAGCCAGAGGTTCCTTACCCTCAAGCTTTGTCTGCACCATTCCCTTCCAAGCAAGACAAGCAAAGAGATGAAATCCTGGAGACCTTTAAGCAAGTTAAGGTCAATCTTCCCCTCTTAGAAGCAATTAGACAGATCCCAGCCTATGCTAAGTTCCTTAAAGATATGTGCACTTTTAAAAGAAAGTCTAAAGATGACAAGTCTAAAAAGGTTCTTCTAAGTGAACAAGTAAGTTCAATTCTGAAATGTGATACTTCCCCTAAACTCAAAGATCCTAGTGTCCATACCATTTCATGTTTTATTGGCAATCACAAAATTGAAAGGGCACTTTTGGATTTGGGTTCTAGTGTTAATTTGATACCATTATCTGTTTA
>JAKOGI010000504.1:387500-497500 GCA_029747015.1 Carnegiea gigantea | reverse complement strand
TCCCTAATGTACTCTTCCACCTTAAGAGTCTCTTGGCTAAGAAATGAAATCTTGAAGTAGGGCTCTTATTTATAGGAGGGTGGTAGAAACCTCTTGTCCGTGTGCTTCTTGAGCTTGGAACATGTTTTGATTTTGGATTTAACTTCTCTAGCCCTATTCTTCTTCAAATGCTCATACCAAAAAGAGGCATACCCTTTTCATGCTATCGTAAGCATACAGCTGTTATAGTATAGTTTTAATATCGATCCCATAGAGACCACATGTAATCTACTGAGTTTTAACCTATTATAAAAGGCTAAGCAACCAAATTTCCAGCAGGTTGTCTTGACTATCACTATTTAACTATCAAAAATTCAATCATATTAAAAGCATCCAGGGAATTGTTTTATCCGGTAAAGAGATGGATCTTTAGGTTTAAGTATGTACTTTATCTAGAACTGGATAATTCAAAGGAGCGCAATCGAACTAAGAATTCAATCTTTTCTTTCAAAACAAACTGAATTGCCTAAACTAATCCAATTAACGTTCTTTCAATTGTCCTTAGTTTTAGTCTTGGTTATAGATTTTTGATTGCTAGGATTTCCTCTCAACAAACAACTCTCTTTCAAGAAGTCGTTTAATTAAGTTGTATCTTGTTATTCTAACAGTGAGCTTCTCCTTTCAGTATCTCACTAAACTATCTAGCATATGCAAGCAAATCTGGCCAAAATTTACTCACAACAGCTCATCCATAATATAGAATTGAATCAAACCAATTTTGATAAAGCACAAACATTGAAAATTAGATATCCAACATCAACAGTTTTGCTAAGAAGTCCCTAGATTAAGAAAAGCTACTCACACATAATTATACTAATCAACATATAAACAAAAGTTTTAGAAGAGATTAGAAGGGGAAGAAAACTTAGCAACCATGGTGGTGCTTAATGGCTTCCCAACCTTTGAGTCTATAAGTGTCAATCTTCCACTCTAATTCCCTCTTTTACTCTAAAGAAAACTTGAAAATCCTAAAACTAATGATAGAAGTTAGATAGAAGTGAGTGGTAGATGTCTTAGTTCTTATGCTATCCTTCTGTAGCCGAAAAAACCTAATTTAAGCATAAACTCGGTCGCCCTCATCCACAAGATGGAGGAAGATGAAGAGGCAAGCAGTTTCAAACTCATTACAAACTGTGGCCTTCACCACGGAGTGTCCATGGTTGGCTCTGTCTCAACATTCTCTGGTTCTTCTTTTTTCTCCACAGGCATCATGACTTGGGGGCATCTGCGAGGGGTCAAAACATACTTGATTGGGGTCAAATCAAGGATAAAAAGGTCCCAAAATGAAGTGTACTCTAAGCATTTATCACCTTTCAACTTGAGGGTAGCCAACTTGAAGGACTTCTCTTCATTATACTCTTTGAGTTCAAAGATCTTTTCAACCCAATCAAGATAGTTATCCTGGTGAAGATTTCCTTTAAATTCAGTGGTTCAACTTTGAGATCTTGAAGGTCATCTGTTGGATGTCATCCTCTTCTATCTTCTTTTTCCTCATCGTCAAAGTCTTCATAAGAGGATGAGCACGCGATGTCAATTGGATTAACATCATATCCCTGATGGTAAAGGTTTCGCCATCAGGATCCCTTCACTTGTTAAAGCTCCCTAGAAAGCTTCCTTACTTATTCTTAAATCCCAAACAATGGTCGTATCTCTCATCATATCATGGGCTTGCTTAGGAGGAATACCCCTAGAGTGAGATGCATCTCCCTCATTAGCTATGATTGGTGGGGGTAATAGGTGAAAAGAAGGGTAAAAGATCAAAAACAGGGAAAGTACGGGGGTACTAAGGGTAACATAGGTAGAAAATGAAAGTCAGGAAGCGGGGCATGCCAAATTTCTAGATCAAAATTCCAAAGTGCACGATTTTAGCACAGCCATACCAAGTGGCACAGGGTGCCAGTGCCAAATTTCTGATTTTATATTTTTTTTATTGTTTTTGGCTGTTGTTGTAAAGTTTAGGGTAGTGTTTAGGTTAGGGATTGTGTTTGCCTAGTTTAGGGTTCTTTGTGGACTAAATGAGGAGATTTAGAGAGGGAGATCTAAACGTAAAAATAGTAAAGAAAATGGAACAAACAAATCAAAACACAAAGATCAAAGCTTTTGGTGCTTAACCAACAAGAAGAATCTTTTTTGCTTGGATACTTATTAAAGTATATTGGAAGGCCATCAATGACAAGAGTGGTTAAACTTCAACAATAATCAATTCAACAAGACCTTGAACCAAGCTAAGCGTTGAATAACAAAGGGGAAAAGAAGGAAATATTTTGTGTATTTTTGAATATGAGAGAAAAGAATATAAAATGGATATAACTAAGATAAAGGCTTAAGCCACCACTTAGCCTAACAATCCACCAATTAATTCTCTAAAGCAAAAGCACCAAGCACTAATCTCAAGAATTGACTCAATCACAATTCAAATACACAAGTATTTGAAATAAAGAGAGAGATTTTCTTTGCGGGAGATAAATGCATTCTAGCTTTCATCCATCAATTCTTAAATTATGTGTGGAAAATGTTATAAGGATAAAGCAAATAAATAAGAGAGGACCCCTTCCCTAATTCATGTACAAACCAATCGAGTTATAAGGTAACCAATGAAATCCTAACTCATTGTATAATTCTGAAGGAGACCATAAGAATATAAGCCAAGTCAGAATTGGTTGCACTAATGCAAGATTGGATGAGTAATCCACCGCTTAAATAGATGAGTCATAGGTAGGTTTTTTTGTGGGTTGCTCATAGAAGCGTATACCAGTGGTTTAAGAATTATTAGCCCCTAATTCATCCATTTCCTAGCCCAATTAAGTCCTTAATTAAAAACATGCAATTCAAGACCCTACACTGACCCATGCTTAGTTTACACCCCCTATCTTCCACATTACTTAGAATCAAATGATGTTCTATAACTTGATCGGAACTAGACATCTAGGGCTACCCATACATATATAATTTACCTAAATAGGAGCCATTTACTGTTCCAAAGCTACGCTAGAACTCAGGTAAGATGTTCTTCCCAGAAAATGCAAATAATCTAATGAAGTGGTTTTAGAGAATAAAATAGTTGAGCTCATTATTTAAGGCTACTAATTGCTAACCACCTTTCTTAGGATTATTTAGGCTTCTTCAAGGGTACCAAGTCAACATTGGCCTTGGAGGACAAATCCTTGACCCCTACTTCGAAAAGTAAACATTATTCCCACTTGATTTATAGCCCTTCGTGGATGAGTAGATCAATCCCTGGGGTTTACTCTGCAGCACAAATAAAGACTTTAGCACTTAAATGGAATAAAGATTCATAGAATAAGGACACCAAAACAGATAGATTACTACATATTGGGGGACGTTGAATTCTTAGGCTAGATACATTGAGCAGAACATGTAAAGTGTAGAAATTTAAAACACATGGCAGTTATTTACAACGTCTACCCCCTTAGTAGGCAACATCTCCACCTAACTAAGGCTTGCCTTTAGCATTTTTACTACTTGTGTTAATCTCCTCAAGATATTAAGTCCAAGAAGCCACCTAAAAGATCATGACAACACACCTTTTAAGTCACTCTTAAAGTAGTTTCATCTAAGACACCTCATCCTCTTAATTAACTCCCTGTCTTAGAAGCTAAGTTTTTCTAACTCCTTGTGGTGCATATAGCCTTTCTTAACATTCACTCTTAGTGAAGGAAAGATAGATTCAAACCTGCTCTCACCAGAACTAACACAAACAACAAACTACAACAAATAGGATAGAATTGAGAAGTCAAGTGAACCAATAAGCGATTCAGCAACACTGCACTTACTTTCACTAGGTCAATCACATTAGATCATCTAGGATACAAACACACCACCTAGATGAGCCAGTTTTACCTAATGTATCATCACCAGAGTTGCCAATGCAAGATACAGCCACTAGGAATTTAGAAAGAACTCAAGTTATGTGATTCAAGCTTATGAGCTCGTTTCTTACAAAAAAGAGAGAGAGGTTTCATATGACCATATCTCTAGGAGATACAATGGCCAAAAATCATATATAAGCTATCAAAAGAGCCATACAATTAGCAACTGGCAAAGCTAGTTAGCAAAAGAAAAAAGTTTAAACTAGGATCAAATGAGCAACTAATACATCAAGTAACATGGAAATCAAGCGAGTGAGGTTTCAAGCCCCTAATTAATCTCTGTAATACAGATTTAGTAACAAATGTGAACATTTCTCGTCCTTAAATGCCTCAAAATAGTCAGCTTTTGTAAATTATGCAAGGTTGGATAAAAGCATGTTTTCCCCAAACTTTGGCCGGATAAAATAAGCTCATAGGGGTGCTTGTTGGCCAACTTTGCGCATGACTTTGATATATATTTTAGCACCTTTTCAGTCAAGGTTGGCTAATGCATGTTAACAATGCATGGCTGAAATCTTTCAAAATTCCCTCCAAAACTGGATTATACTGGGTTACAGTCCAAAATGCATTGTTAAAAGTCGTGACTTCCTTGGATGACGTACTAAGCTCATAAAACCCTAAAACCTATTTTATTATTTCAAAAACAAGCTAAACTAAAGGAGAGGGAGATTGGCAGGCTACTCCTCAGCTGGGCCTTGACTGATCATGCTCACCAATGTAAGCCAGAAATTGAATGAATCTGGCATGTGATTGGTTGATTACTGGAGGCTTTTCTTGAACAAGGAAATGGTTTCTTTGACCTCCACTGGGCTTGCACACTAATTGAAAATTCTTGAGGCTTATTGACACTCGAATCTCTATCAGCCCTCTTTCTTAAAAAGAGTTTGTCCTCAGATATAGAAATTCTTTATCTTTAGCATAGCTAAGACTAAGATCAGCTACATAAAATATAACTGAGATAAAATACACCCTTTTAAGGTCCACCTTATAGGCATTTGGATCAATCTTCTCCAAAATTTTAAAGGGGTCAAATGACCTTGGCATTAGCTTATATTTTCCTTTGCTAGGAAATCTCTCTTCTCTAAGGTGTATCTAATCAAGGTCACCAGGATAGAAATGAGCATCATTTCTATTCTTGTTGGCTTGGGTCTTTACTAGCTCATTACTCTTCTTAAATTTCTCCCGAATCTTTGAGTAACACCCTTTGATATCTTCTACACTCTTTTCAGCCTCCTAACTGTACTTGATATGGGTGGAAATTGGCACCAAGTCTAAAAGGGTCAGAGGATTGTCGCTATCCATATGTAACTTGAAAGGGATAGGATACAACCCCATTACCTTGCTTGGAGCTCTATTATACACCAACTTAGCATGGAGAAGTAGTTCATCTTAACCCTTAATGCTCTACTTTGCAAGCCCCCTTATGCAAGGTATCTAAGGTTATATTTGTCACCTTATTCTAGCCATATATCTAAGGATGACATGTGGTGCTAAAATTGAGTTTGGCTCTTATCTTCCTCCATAGGTTACGCCAGAAGTAACACAAACATTTAGCACCTTTATTGGAGACCATACTCCTAGAAATTTTCTGTAACCTCACCACCTCCCTGAAATACATATTAGCCACATTTGATACAACATGGGTAGCATGATACGGGATGAAATGAACCATTTTTAAGAATCTATCAATCACCACTATAATGGAATCCTTACTTCTTTGTGTCCTTGGAAAACGTGTGATAAAATCAAGGCTAATATTCTCCCAAGGGTCGAAAAGGACTAGCAGTAGAGAATATAGTCCTCGAGGTAGGGCACAGCCCTATACCAAGTGACATGCAGTACAGTTCTTGACAAAGTAATCAACACCTTTGGCCATATTAAGCCAATAATAATGCTCTTTTAGCATTGTATAGGTCTTGTCAGTTTCATGCACCCAGCCTAAGGCACCTCTATGAACTCTTTTATTAGTAACTCCCTCAATCTACTCCTTGGAATGCACAACCTATTATCGTTGAAAAGAAAGCCATTCTTTGTGTGAAACAAACCTTTGAGGATGTTGCAAGCACTATGCAAATATCTCCTTAAAGTCTTCATTCGTTTTGTATTGCTCCTTGATTTTGTCAAACCCAAGGACCCTGGAATCAAGAGAAGATAATAGTAGGTATTCCTGCATAGAGCATTGCCCCTTTGTTGAGTTTTCCTGACTTATGGTGGATCATAAAGTGAAATGACTATAGATATTCAACCCATTTAGTATGTCTAGGGTTGAGCTTGTGGTGTCCTTGGATAAACTTCAATGCCTCATGATCTAAATGCAGAATAAAATCTCCTCCTACCAAAATAATGCCTCCAATGCTCCAATGTCATCACAATGGTGTCAAATTCCTTGCCATGGGTGGAGAACTTTCTTTCAGGTTCACTTATCTTCTCATTAAAAGTAGGAAATTGGCCTACCTCTTGAGTTAGCACAGCTCCAACGGCAACACTTAAGGCATCACACTTTACCTCAAAGATTTTTGTAAAGCCAGGAAGAGCTACGATAGGGGGCACTGGTGAGCTTCTCTTTGATGGTCTCAAAGGCTACTTATGCTTGATTAGTCCACTCAAATTTCTCACCCCTGAGAACCTAAGCCATAGGTGCCATGGAGGAGCTAAACTTCTTTGTAAACCTTTAATGGAAGCTCTTGACTTCCTGAATAGAGGTGGGAACAACCCACTCCTTGATGGTGCTTGTTAATCTTGCTATCGTCAGCCTAAATACTCTATGAAGACAAAATATAGCCAAGAAATATAACTTATGAACTGAAGAATTGACACTTCTCTAGGTTACCCTATAATGTCCCTCATGACAAAATCTTAAGAACTAATTACAAGTGGTTGGCAGTTTGGTATTATCTTCTTCAATCTAGCTGTAAATCAGAAATGTCGTCAAAATAGACAACCACAAACCTTCCTATATCAATGGCTTGAGCACCTGATTCATAAATTTCATGAAAAGTTGGGTGTAAAAGTTGTCTTCTACTCATCGCCTACATAGATTTTGATCTGATACCTCTCCTCAAATTAAACTAAGAAAAGATTGTAGCTTCACGCAGTTTATCAAGTAGGTCCTCTAGCATTAGTATTGGGTACTTGTACTTGATTGTGATCTTATTTATAACCCTATTGTCTACACACATTCTCATACTCCCATCCTTCTTTGGCACTAACAAGGTTGGTACAGCACAACGGCTAAGGCTTTCCCTAATAATCCCTTTTGCTCACAAGTCATCTACGTGCCTCTGAATCTCATTAGTTTCTTGGGTTCATTCTATAAGTTATCTTTTGTTTGGAAGAATGGACCCTAGGATATGATTAATTTTGCACTGGATGGACACGTTAGGTGGCAGTCTAGGGCGAAAAGACATGTTTGAAGCCAAATAGAAGGGGTTATAAAAAGGGTGGATTGTGAGTGAGGTACCCTTAGGATCAAGTTTTAAGAGAATCATCTCTCAAAATAGCTCAAATATATGTTGTTAGGACCTGAGCAAGGTGGTAAAAAAATACTTAACTGTAGGGTGACTTTTGGTCTTTGGATATGGGAAGGCTTGAGAGGGGTTAAAGTGATTTTCTGTGATCCTTGGTGAAAAAAGTAGGTGTTCAATCTTCCATCATGCATGACGCACCTATCAAAGAGCCATAGTCTACCCGAGAGTACATGATAGAAATCCACATGTATCACATCACAACAAACTTTATCTCTATAATTGTTACCAATAGAAATGAAATTAAGCATTTGGAATATATTTGGATACCTTTGCCTTGATTCAGCTACTGGACTAACTAAAGGGAAGGATGAGTGATAGTTGTAAGCCTTAGTTTATTTGCCAATGTCTTGGATGCCACATTAGCGCAGCTACCACCATCCACAATTGGGAAACACACCTTTTCCCCCTATGTTGCATCTGACATAAAATATTACTTTTCTTTGCTCCTAGTAATATGGATAACTAGACCACTCAAGGCCCTCCTTACGTCCAGTAGCTCTCCATCATTAGGCCCCTCTTTACACTCCTCCATAGCTTCATTTAGGTATAACTCCTAGTCTCCCCCTTAATTATCTTCACCTATCTATGTTGCTCTGTACTCAGCCAGGGTTACCACCCTCTTATTGGGACACTCATAAGCAATATACGCCAAGCCTTGACACCTAAAACATCTCCTAGTGTTTGTGGATTTGTGATAGTTTTGGTAGGGGTTTTAGGCGTAGAAAGTGGATTGTTTCTATTTTAACATGTAGGGTTGGGTTTTGGTGGCTATTAAGAGTTTTGGATGGAGTAGGTCTCGTATGATTGTTTGCTGACCTCGTTTTTCCCTTTAACCCTCCTCTACAACTCAACATTCTAGGCCAAAGATCTAGTTTGTCAAGGTTAGTATAAGAATGGAATTCCATAACTTTGGTTATTCTTTCATCAAGCCCAGCTAGGTACCGTACTAGGGTCTGTGTTTCATTTTCCCTTAAATCACATTTAAGCAAAACATGCTCAAATTTTGAAGTATACTTCTTCGCGCTCTTAGATCCTTGCTTTAGATTACATAACTTCAAGTAATTATCCTTGAGATAATGATCAGGCAGAAACTTAGCTTTTAGTTTCTCCTTCATTTTCATCCAAGAACTTCATCTTCCCTATTCTCTTTCTAACCCTTTAGCAAACACATTAGAGAGCCATATGGAAGTGTACTTCCTTAACTTCAAACCAACTAGCTTAACTTTCTTCTCCTCGAGCACATTCCTATATTCAAAGACCCTTTCAATAGTTTATAGTCAGGTATGTCAACCTTGGAGTCATGCTTCCCTCTGCCAGCCCTTCTTAGTTGCCCTCCATTCCTTCCCCTTGAGTATTCACTGGAGGAATTAAAGGGGTTATTCTCTTCTTCTCCAGCTTGATCTGAAGAAATACTCGTGCATGCTGAGATTGCTTGATTCTCTTCAAGTGTCTATTCCTTTCCCTCTTGAGTTTGCTAAGCTGATCCTAAAGGTATTTTAACTCTCCCTTCAAGTTTAGCCTTCTCCCTTGAAGCTTACTCATCAACTTGTCCTGAAATGAGGCTAGATGACATTTTAACAGGTAATAATGGGCAAAGAGGGTGGCTATAGCTCTGATACCACTTGTTGTATCTAGCCATACTCAACACTCACTCTTAGTAAAGGAAAGACATATTCAAACATACTCTCACTAGAGCTTGTGCAAATAGAAAACTAAAACACAAAGGACAGAGTTGGGAAGTTAAGTGATGTAACAAGTGATACAGCAGCACCACACATTTAGCCACTTGAGTAGTCACCTTAGATTGTATCGGATATAGAAGCACCACCAAGATGAGCTAAGTTAACCTAGTGTATCATTATTTGAGTTGCCAACTCAAGATAATACCACTATGATGTTAGAGAGAAAACTAAATTCAAACTCAGATTTTGTGGCTCAAGAGCAAGAGTTGCGTTCTTACAAAAGTGTGAGAGGTTTTGTATGATCTTCTCTCTAATGGATAAAATAGCCATAAGTCACATATATGCTTTGCCAAAAACCATATAATTAGCAACTTGTAAAGCTAATTAGCAAAACATAAAAAGTTTAAACGAGGATCAAACGAGCAATTCATACCTTAATTGATATGGCAACCAAGTAAGTATGGTTTCTAGCCCTTAACTAATCTCTCTAATACGAATCTAGTAACAAATATCCAAGTTTCTAGCCTTAAAACTCCTCAAAATAGCAAACTCTTATGTTGGGTTAGACAAAGCTTGTTTTCTTTAGCCTTTGGCTGGATAAACCCAACTCATGAGGGTACTTGCTAGCCAAATTTACAAGTGCATTTGATGAATATTTTAGCACTAAGACATGTGAACAGTACATGGTCGATAGCTTTCAAAATTCCTTCCAAAACTAAATTGTGCTGGATAACAGTTCACAATGCATTGCTAAAAGTTTGGTCTTGCTTGAATGATGTATGAAGCTCACAAAGCCCTGTAATCTATAAAATAAAGGGGAGGGGATTGGCAGGCATCTCTCCCAGCTAGACCTTGACTTCTTGCGCTCACAAATGTAGGCCGAAAACTTGACGAATCTAGCTTGAGACTAGTTCATTGCTGGAGGCTTTTCTTAAATAAGGAAACCGTTTTGTTGACCTCTACTAGACTTGGACTCTCCTTGACAACCTATTGAGGCTTGCTAGCACCCTGATCTCCATCACCTTGCCTCATAATGAATGAGCATCCAAATTGCTTCTTGGATAATATCCCATAAGTTGCTGCGTAAGGAAGACAACAATCTTGTTGAACCTATTGCTTATAGAAAAATTTTCACGTCTCACATGTCTCGTGAGGATAACAATTTGTACAAAAAATATTTGCATTTGATCTCACTTGAACACAATTGAGAACACTTAAAATATTTTTAAATATGCTTGAGTGCTCCCCTTGATCTTCAACTTTTAGTCCTTTGTGTTTTTTTTTTTTTCATTTCTTTTTTCTTTTTTTTTTATGTGTTCTTGAGGCCTCTTACCCATAATAAGGACATCATGTGATCTTACTGTCAAGTTAGGGAAGTGATACTTGGAATTTTTGAAAAAGGAAAACTTAGAGGAAAAATTTTTTAAAACATACAATTTTTTTGTTTATTTGTGGTTTCTAAGAGTTTGTATATTTTTAACTGACCCAGACTCCTTATAACATAGCCATTAGGACATATATGATAAAATTTAGTCCAAAGTGCGCTATTATAGATATCAGTCCTAAGCCCGGCACACTATTGTAGTAGTAAGAGTTTAAACCTTAACTGGCATATCACTATTGCTTCTAGGGTCTAAAGCTTCCATTAATTATTCTACCTCTTGTCTCATTTTTATAGTTATTTTTATTTTGTTTTTCTTCTTGATTAAAAAAAGGAAAAAGAGTAAAAAAAAGAGAGAGTCATTCCGTTTTCGTTCTAGAATCACAAGTACCTTTTGAGGCATGCGCTACTGGATGTTACCGTTTAGGCAATATCGCTACTGAGAATGCTTACTTCCCAATTGATAGTTAACTGTTAGGATTAATAACAGAGTAACTGTATAGCGGAAGCGATAGGATGCAATAGATAATCAGAAATTCAATCAACAAAACAACAGAATAATAGGAAGAGAACAAGAACACAGGAATTTAACGTGGAAAACCCAATGTGGGAAAAACCACGGACGGTGACAGCACCAAAAACAATCCACTATGAGCAGGAAAGTACACCACGATCACAATCACCTCAGTGATTCGATCTAAGAGTAGACTTACAATTTCTCTCTATTGTAATCTCTCCCAAACTACTTTTACCTCTCAATGTGTTTATGAGAACTGGAGTATATATGAAGACCTAGGCCTGATCCTCCTTTTATAGGGCCTGAAAAGTAGGGTTTTCCCCCCCTTGGAAAAACCCTAGCCGCCGTAGAGAAAACACCCTCAACGCCAAACCCTAGCCGCCAAACAAGGCGGCAAAAAATTGGCCTGTTTGCTTCGTCTTTGGCTCTTCGTCTTGGCACGCCCGTGTCTGTGCAGCATGGGCTCCCCGTGCCGATACTCGAGATTTTGGGCCATAAACCCCAACAATCTCCACCTTGGACCAAAATCTCCAATCTTCAACTTTCCGTCGCCGTCGTCTCACCCCAAAGGGTGATGCCCCCTATGGGGCTATGCCCCGCAAGGCCCTCAGTGGCTGTGAACGCCTACTAAGTCCAAGCAATGCTCGAACTTAGCTATAGGTAGAGGCTTGGTCAACATGTCAGCAGGATTTTCTGAAGTGTGCACCTTTTTCATCACTATCTCTTCTGCAGCAACCGTGTCTCGCACGTAGTGGTACTTTGCACTGATATGCTTGGTCTTCGAGTGATAGGCATCATTTTTGGTCAGATATATGGCACTCTGACTGTCAGAATATACCACAGTGGCAGATTGTGGTACTCCAAGTTCAATTACCAGTCCCCTCAGCTAGGTAGCTTCCTTCACCCCTTCAGTAGCAGCAATATATTCAGCCTCTGTAGTAGACAAGGCTGCAATAGATTGGAGTGATGCTTTCCAAGAGATAGCACCCCCACACATGGTAAAGATGTACCCAGATATGGACCTCCTCCTATCCAAGTCCCCAGCATAATCAGAGTCAACAAAGCCTGTTACATCAGACATAACAGCTTTGTTTTTATCAAACACCAACCCCTTCCCTGCAGTACCCTTCAGATATCGAAGGATCCATTTCACAGCCTCCCAATGATCGTGCCCAGGATTGTGCATATATCCACACTTACAGCATGTGATAAGTCTGGTCTAGTGCAAACCATAGCGTACATCAAACTACCAACAGCACTAGAATAAGGTACATTAGACATTCTTCTGATGTCTTCCTCTGTTTGTGGGCAGCATCCTGCAGACAGCCTGAAGTGTGCAGCAAGTGGACTGGAAACTGCCTTGCAGTTGTCCATGTTGTATTTACTTAGTACTTTCTCAAGGTACCGTTCTTGAGACAAGTACAGTTTACCTGCTTTTCGATCCCTGTGGATCTCCATGCCTAGTATCTTCTTTGCTGCACCCAAGTCTTTCATCTCAAACTCCTTATTGAGTTGAGATTTCAACATGCCAATTAAGGTCTTGTCTTTAGAAGCAATGAATAGATCATCGACATACAGCAGTAGATAAATAAAAGTACTATCAGAATACTGTCTAAAGTACACACAATTGTCATATCTACTACGTGTATATCCTTTTTCAGTCATAAACGTATCAAAACGTTTATACCACTGCCTTGGAGCTTGCTTGAGTCCATACAAGGGCTTTTGCAATTTACATACCAATTGTTCCTTTCCAGGAACTGCAAACCCTTCAGGTTGTCTCATGTAAATTTCTTCTTCTAGCTCTCCATGTAGGAATGCGGTTTTCACATCAAGCTGCTCCAACTCCAAGTCAAACAATGTGACAAACGCAAGAAGGACTCGAATAGAGGTATGTCTGACAACAGGGGAGAAGACCTCATTGTAGTCAATACCTTCCCTTTGGTTGCAACCACGAACAACCAACCGTGCCTTCCATCTTACATCTTCAACTCCAGGAATTCCTTCTTTCTTCTTGTAGATCCACTTGGCAGTTAAGGCTCTTCGGCCTTTAGGCAGTTCACAGAGTTCCCATGTTCGGTTCTTTTGCAGACTTTCCATCTCTTCTTGCATAGCTAGGATCCAGTTAGGTGAACTTGGGCAAGTTATTGCTTCAGTGTAATTTGAAGGTTCAGCACCTTCAGGCACTTCCTCTGCAACTGAAAGTGCGTATGCTATCAGCCCCTCATCATCGTTGTAACGGGCAGGTTTCCTGATCTCCCTTCGAGGACGATCACGAGCTATAGAATGGGCAACCTCCTCCTGAGGTTGATTGGGACTGATAGTTCCAGGTTCAGTAACCTGGGCCTCCCTATTGGGTTGATTAGTAGCTCCACCTTGAGCTGTTACGGTCTCCATCTCTACCTCCACATTGGCATCTTCCTGATTACCTGCATCAGTAGAAGGAACAACAGTATTCTTCCCAGAAGATAGCATAGCAGTCTCATTGAAAGTAACATCCCTGCTTTGAATTACTTTCTTAGACTCAGGACACCACATGCGGTATCCCTTAGACTCAGATGCATATCCAAGTAACATGCATTTGACAACCCTGGGGGCTAATTTCCCATTATTCACATGGGCAAACACATGACATCCAAATATTCTTAAATTAGAATAATCAACAGGATTACCTGACCATACTTCTTCTGGGATTTTGAAGTCAATGGAGGTGTGTGGTGAACGATTTATCAGGTAGCAGGCTGTAGAAATAGCCTCTGCCCAAAAGGCCTTGCGATCCCAAAGCTCGGCATGTGAAAGCATACATCTAGCTTTCTCCAGTAGAGTCCTGCTGATTCGTTCTGCAACCCCATTTTGCTGTGGTTTACCAACCAACGCCTTGTGCCTAGCTATAAAAGGAGGGTCAGGCCTACTTTTCAGGCCCTATAAAAGGAGGGTCAGGCCTAGGTCTTCATATATACTCCAGTACTCATAAACACATTGAGAGGTAAAAGTAGTTTGGGAGAGATTACAATAGAGAGAAATTGTAAGTCTGCTCTTAGATCGAATCACTGAGGTGATTGTGATCGTGGTGTACTTTCCTGCTCATAGTGGATTGTTTTGGTGCTGTCACCGTCCGTGGTTTTTCCCACATTGGGTTTTCCACGTTAAATTCCTGTGTTCTTGTTCTCTTCCTATTATTCTGTTGTTTTGTTGATTGAATTTCTGATTATCTATTGCATCCTATCGCTTCCGCTATACAGTTACTCTGTTATTAATCCCAACAAGTGGTATCAGAGCCGATGGTGCATTCGGCTAGGCGACGAAGGTGTGGCATGGTGGAACCCATGGACGAGCTTGGTGAAGTGACACATAGGTGTTGATCGAGCGGTAATACGTGTGCTGCAGCGTGGCTCGATAGCATTGATCGAGCGGTAATACGTGTGTTGCAGCGTGGCTCGATGGCGTGGATAAGCTCTTGATGGTGGCTTGACACCTTGGTAAAGGCTTCTGCTCAAGGGGGAGCTTGTGCGTTGATGTAGTGTGAAAGAGACTCATGTGTAAGGGGGAGATTGTTGGGAATATCACACATGAGTGAAGAAGTCCCACATCGGGAGTTTGAAAAGAAGGGGCATAGTATATATGTCAAGTGGGCTACTCCTCCTATTGCCAATTGGTTTTAGGATGGAACTTCATTTGGGCTTGTTACCATGGACCTTGGTTGAAGTGGGCTCCTTCCTTGGATCTCCCCAACATTAACAAAATTGGTCGTATGGGTTAAGTGGGATTGAGTTGTATTCTAGAACGCTTAACTCTCAAGGTGATGACGCACTCGTACACCGAGCATTAGGCTGGACTCACTATTTTGATCAGTTGCTGTGTGGATGTCATACATGGGAACTAAGAGTCTTAATTAATTGATTGGTGCTAACATTGTATTTATATACTGGCTTATCTTATGGTTATAAGGATAGTGTGGTTGGTTGGTTACTATGCATTTTTTCCTCATTGTTGAATATTTGCGAAAATTTTGAAAAATTGATTTTTTAAAATTTTTCTCTCTCTTTCTTGTCCCTTTTTCAAGATTTTGTAGGTATATTTTCTACAAACTTCATGAGATCACATTTTTTGATTGGAGGGAAATGAGTTACATGTGCTAAGTGCAACCATGTTTCTAATGAAAGTGAGTTGAGTCTCCATAGTTTTTGTTTTATTTCACTCTCAGACGAGTAAAGTCTATATGTGGGAGAATTTATTTAGTTACAAAATTCCAAACGTATACCTTTATTCACTTAGATTTTAGTTCTCCACGGGCTGATTTGTTTATGTGAAGAAGTTTGTGTAATTTTGTAGGTAATAAGATGAACCAAATACAAGAAGCAATTTCCTTTGAATGATTATCAAAGGAGTCCCAACTATCATGGATGGACTTGCCAGGGACGATGTGGACTTTCTGCTCAAGCCTTGAGCATCTGAGAAGCGCTTGACATGCCTACTTCTGCTATGTTTGCCATCGAAACCATCAATGCAATGGCTTTCGTAGTAGTGTCATATGCAATGGGTAGCCATGTCATCTGTCATGACTGTGCCATTCTGTCTAGGGTTGTTATTTTCCATGTGTTAGATCCCATTAAAGTCAAGACGTCACATAATTAGCCATGCCATTTGACATGGCGGTATTGAGCTCCTGCAGCACTCTCAAAACCCTAGAGACTTGGTGTTGTGCAGTAAAAAAAGTCAAAAACCCTTTCTACAAGGAACTTTTTAGGCTTAATTTAGATCAATTTAATTCAAGTTGAAGTATAATTATTCAATGCATTTTCTCTTTCAAGTTCCTTGCCTAATTCAGTTTTATTCATCAAATCGCTATTCTAAGTCACAGTCTCTCCCATTAAATTCCTGCCCTTCTCTCTCCTCATCTTCCAATTATTTAGATTTCACGGCTTTCTTATTGATAGTGATATTCTTCCTCTACATGATGTTTAATTTGTAGATGTAATCATACTTAAGTTAGATGTAATTTTTATTAGTTAAATGATTCTTGTTTGAATGTTTATTGATTTTCAATTTAGTTAGAATGGGTAAGTAATTAGTTTAGTGGCCTGGATTCAACCAGTCCATATGGAATCACACATCAAGCACCTCAGCAAATAGTCTTAGGTAAAACTTTGCTTTCCATAAAAAATCATACATGGTTAGGTAACTTTGCATCCAGATGTCATTTGATCTTGGCGAAAAAAGTAAGAGCATTCAACATTGGCACAAAAAACAATCGAGCCTTTCTTCCATACATTCATCTACATTCCTCATATTCCATCAACTGGACTTACATCTTGAAAACCCAAAGCTATACAATTCTTTACCTTGAGATATACACAATAGCTCCCATGACCCTATAGATATCCAATCCTTGTCCTCTTTCGAGCAAAGTATGGATCCTCCCACTCAAAATGTTTATTTGATGTAGACTCACAAAGTTGCATAACCAATCCCAATGCATTTTACACCTTGATATTTTTGTTATTGAGGTTGAATACATATCGTTCACGCATACTTCCAAAAATCCTAATGAATAGAGGTATGATAGAGTTAATAAGAATGAAGAATTCATACCATCCTAGTTGGGATAAAATTTTGTTGGTTTCACCTTGCAAGTGGATAAACTATTGCACACAATCAACAAGCTGATACTAACTAACAACATAAATTTATTCATTCCTTTAAACGAACAACCATTTATCTTGTTTTCTCTCCTTTTTATTTCTTTTAGTTGGTCCATTCATCAGTCAGATTTGAAATAATCATCTGGTTTTCTATTCTAATATACCTAACCCAATTGTGTTTACACACTTAAGAAAGTTAGTATGTTCACACCATTCTTATTCTTTTATATCATGTTTTAGTTTGTATTGAGGCAGATACTTTTATTTTATTTAGACTCATTCTTCTTCTATATGTGGATCATATGATTTTCAGTTGTAATTTAGTCGTTGTCATTCACTGTTTCATTTCCACTTTCTTCTATTAGTTTGTTGTAGAAGACTTTGGTGATCTACATTACTTTTTGGATGTTCATGTTGTACAAACCTCCTCTAAACTACTTTGCCTTAGCAAAAATATGCCCAATATGCTTTACATAAGTTTCACTTGCATACTACAAAGTTTGTTAAACTTGTCCGTAAGCTGGTTTTTTTTTTTTTTTTTTTGACGAAGTTCTTCAACCCGAACAGATGGAAAGTCTCTTCTAGGACCCCGTGAGTACAAAAAGCTTGGCAGGTGCTTGGTTACGTTTATGCATAACTTGTCCTATAGGCCATTAACATAATTACCCAATTGATATATACTCTATATAATACTAGCCTACATGCTGTCAAAAGAATTAATTTGCGAGTGTTGGAAGGGGATCCAGACTCATAGCTTGCTTATTCGCCCAACCTTCATTGCTACTGTCATTTGCGCATATTCTAATGTTGATAGGGTCAATATGAAGATCTGTGTTGTTATAACATAGGATATGCAGTGCTTCTTTGCCTCAAATCTAATGCTATGAAGGGTTGCAAAAAGCAACCTACTAATTCAAAGCCATCAACGGAAGCCTACAATGCAATTGCATATACTATTGTTGAAACTATTTGAATTTGTATGCTTCTTGTTGATCCTTGTTGCAGCGAAAGGTCTCACAGCAGTGCATTGTAATAATGTTTCTTCCATGTATATCGCTGGAAATCCACCATAACATGATTGAACAAGCATATTGCCAAGTATATAGATACAATAAAACAAAAGATGCTCTTGTCTCCAATTGGCACATGTTGTGCTCCTATAATTTGTTATTTAAAAAAAAATTTCATCCCCATTATTAGCATTCCTTTTTTATCCCTCCAATATTATTATTTTATCTTTCCAACTTTAAAAACATATGCATAATAAAAGATTCTGATTTTCAATATTCCCTAAAATTTGACAATGGCAGACAATACCAAAGTTATTAATAAAGATTCTAATAATAAAATATTATGATTTTCAAATATGTATACAACTCCAATTCCACAACTCATACATTGAATAAGGGATCAATTAATATGACAGTTACAAAAAGGATATTATATTTATGGTTTCTGTCTATGACGTAATAATTTATATATCATAATAAGAATGATCAAAATTTTGATCAATTAAAGAATTAAAAACTCACAATTAAATTAAAAATTATTATATATATAAATCTCATGCATCGTATGGATCTTTAAGGCTAGTTAATTATTACTTACATATTTGAACGTGCGTCCATGGTGATCTCATTGTTTAATATATTATGAATAATTAGGTTCAGTCACTTGACATATATTTTTTTAAAAAGTAATTAGGTTCAATTGCTTGACATATATTTTTTTTTAAAGAATTGACTTCCAAGCAGTTTGAAATTTTTGAATTCCAACATATCCATGAAATAAGCGGAAAATAATATTTCTAATTTTACTTATTTTTCATATACACTTCTCATATATATATATGGTAAATTATTACGTACAACCGCGTGGACAACTCAATTGTCCACCCAAGCCCACCAACAGCAGTTTTAAGTCCCCCAACTATTGAGCCAGACCCATTTTTTTTTAAAAAAATTCATGCTCCTCAATTTTTTAAAATTGCGGTTTTTATTCTCCCCATTACTCGATTACTTTTTGTTACTTCGATTGCTTTAGTGTTCAACAATTATTGAATGGCTGAGTTTGATCTTAACATCGCTATTGATGTTGAACCTTTATCAAACGAAATTGTTCGTCAAGTTTGAAAGCATTTTTTCGATCTCTATTTTTATTTTCGGAATTGGAAGTTGTATTCATTAATTTTGCGTTTTGATGAGTTAATTTCGAGATTTTCAAATTGGATTACATTCATTCCATGTAAATTTTGGTTTGTGACATACAAGAAATGATAGCTCACCATTATGAGTTATATGCTCACTGAATGTAATCATTGGCTCACTAGCGGTATACATTTAGCTCACTATAAAAAATATATTGCCCTGTGCTATAGAGCAGTTTTTTGCTCACTAAAAAAAAGTTTGGCTCACTAGGATTGACCTGTATGCTCACCGATGTTGCATTATAGCTCACCACAAATGTTATCGTTGTTTTTCCAAATGATATTTTCATTGTTGCTATGTAAATATGAGAAACAACAGCTCACCAATATGAGTTATGTGCTCACTAAATATAGTCGTTGGCTCACTAAAAAAATACATTTAATTCACCTGTATTGAACTTGTATTTAGCTTGTGCTCGTTAATTTTGCGTTTTGATGAGTAAACTTCGAGATTTTCGAACTGGATTGCATTCATTCCATGTAAATTTTGGTTTGTGACATACGAGAAACGATAGCTCACCATTATGAGTTATGTGCTCATAAATACAGTCGTTGGCTCACTAGCGGTATACATTTAGCTCACTATAAAAAATATGTTGCCCTGTGCTACAGAGCATTTTTTGCTCACTAAAAGAAATGTTTGGCTCACTAGGATTGATCTGTGTGCTTACCAATATTGCATTATAGCTCACCATAAATGTTGTGGTTGTTTTTCCAAATAATATTTTCATTGTTGCTATATACATATGAGAAACAACAGCTCACCAATATGACTTATGTGCTCACTAAATATAGTCGTTGGCTCACTAAAGAAATATATTTAGCTCACGTATATTGAGCTTGTATTCAGCAATCATAAATCAGTTCTCTGCTCATCAAATGTAATCACTATAATTAATCTTGTGCCTAATAGGGAAAACAATAGCTCACTATAAAAAATCCATTGCCTTGCACTATATTTTATATCTCATCAAATATTTATTATGGCTCACTAAATAAATGGCATAGCTCACTAAAAAGAATAGTATAGATAGTTAGCAAATAATATTGTGAAGTTCTTGAGTTATGTTACAGCTCAATCATTTTTTACTATAACATAAGGGTGTTTGTATTATATTGTGTAAGTATAATAGAAATGTAGTGAATTAATTCAATATAGTCCAACTCACTAAATATATGCCATAGCTCACTAAATATATGTCATACCTCGCTAAAAAAATGTAGACAAGTAGAATATAGTTTAGTGAGTTTTAGATGAATAATAACATTTTTTTAGTACACTAGCACATTTAATAAGTTATATAATATTTTTACTAAGTGAAACTTCGGTGCATAAGATACATTAGTTTCGGTATGTCTGCTTACTAAAAGTACGTATTAGCTCACCAAAACTGTTTCTCAGCTCACCAAAATATTTTAGTGAGCTATACATTGTTTTTAGTGAGCAAAATAGTATACACAGCAGTATATTTTAGTGAGCTATAAGGTATTTTTAGTGAGCCGAAATCTGGCAGTTTTCTTTGCGGGACCAGTTGTACAATTGCATTTGTATAACTGGGTGAATGATATAACAACTGTATATATATAGGTAAGAGCCTTACAACTAGTTATGCACTGTTTGATTGTGTGATCTTTTGTGGAGTACTATTGTTCCACCTTTCTCCCTCTATTCATGATAATTACAAGGGTTTAGCTAAGTTCTTATGTACTTAGTATCGTCACATGTTCACAGTAGTACTTTTGTTCAACATTATTTGCTTAGATATCTAAAGATTTTTCCAAATCCGAGAATGACTAGCCAACTGTTTTAGGGTGTGTTTGGTTGCAAGAGCTTTTTGGGAAAAAAAGCTTTTTGGAGAATTTTAGTTGTTTTGACTAGTCAAAATAGCTAAATTGATGTTTGGTTGAATAGCTATTTGGACCCAAAAAGCTCTTTCTCAAAAGGCTATTTCCATTATCCTTTTAGGAATAACTGTTTGCGCATTATTTGATATTGTATTTTATTTAAATTTAATCTATTCAAGATTAAATCATTCGAACATATAAATTTCAATTCATAATAATAAAATATGTAGCACATAAAAAAATAATATTTTAAGACATAATTATCATGTGGATAGATATACATAAATTGAAAAAAAAAAAAGATTAACAAGAATACAAATTATATACAACTAGTAACAAATTAAGATTTTATCAATAAAGTTAATTTATACGTATGACATCGATTTACTTCTTTTTGGAAAGAAAATAAAATAACTAGTAAAAATGAAAATTATCTTTAACTAAAAAGTAATTACGAGATAAGGGCACAAATGAAATTTTACTAAATATCTTTTTTAAAAATAGCTAATTTTACCAAGCACTTCTTTTATAAACAGCTAATTCAAATAGCTAATACAAACAGCTAATTCAAACAACTAATAACTAACAGCTGTTTACCAAACAGGGCCTTAGTCTTGCCCAATAGGTATCCTGACTGCATACTTCCGCACATTGCTGAGTATGAGCATCAAAGTATGTGGAAACATCTAACTATTGAATTGACTCTCTTGCACCTATTAGATCCATATGGTATCTAATACGAGCTTGGTGCAATTAATTCACCTTAAGAACTCTTAGTGAACCCCATATTTCACAATTAAATTTACTTAAGGGACTCAAAGATTGACTCTAGATGATTAGCTATACAAGAAACTCATCCTTTATGAGCAAAGAGGGTCAGGTTTCCTCAAAACTAAGGGTTTGCTAACAGCTATGATCTAGATTTGACAATGACTACTTATTCAACAGCTGCATGTGGATCAGGTAACACTCAAAAAATTACGCAGAGGTACTCTTAAGTTTTGATGAGACTATTTTAACGATCTTCTGCTTTGAAAATATATTTTTCAGGTACTTTAAAATATGATGAAACTGATATTGGGTCCAAATCGGGCCTTGGGCTTAAATGGAGATGTGTAGTGACAAAATTGCCTTTATGTTGCTTTTATGATTCCCACACAACTCCCCTTATCTCTCCCCTGTGATTTACTTTAACCCGATTCCCCTTTCCCGCCTCGTTCCTACCATTCGACTTCCTCTCCTTGTTAATTGTGTAAATGATGAAGTTTTGATGAGACCAAGCTCTACCTAGCTACTAGACCTGTCAATGGCCGGCAGGTTAAATATGGGTTGGATATATTCAAGTTTAAGTAAAATACGAGTTGGGTGTATTTTGGGTTGGAATAAAATATGGACGGGCGTATTTCGGTCTCACGGGTTTCAGGCCAACCCAACGAGTTCAGAGCGTCTATTTTGATAATGTTTTTCTTTGTCAAAACTAAAAAATTGGCATTTTTATCACTTAAAATTGCCCATATTTAATGAAAAGCATAGTATTTGTAGTTTCTTAAAAGAAAATAAGAACATTCAAACTTTTTATTATGATATATGAATGTCATATGTGGATGGGCAAAAAGTCGAGTCCCCTTTGCATTGGGTCGGTCAGCTCGTGCATAAAAACAAGGCTAATAACGAATCAAGTGATTTTATGTGTCAGCCTATACATAGCATATTAATGGGCTAGAGCGGTTTGGCCCACTAATAACTCATTGAATAATTTGATATTTTCTTAATTAACCTACCATTGCCTAATCAAGCACCCTTTAATAATAGGCCAACCAACCATAACAACAAACATGGCCGACCCATTGCCCACCGCTAGCATCATAGTTCAAGACCAATATGGAAACCAAACAAATGGGAATTACAGAAATACAAATACTACAATTATATTCTTTCATAACATCAAAAATTTAGATCATTACATAGTAATATTACTTAAAATATGATTAGACATATGCATTTCACAAAACATATAATACCATCACCTGCACAATTGTTAATATTTAGTCTAATTCTAAATTAATTTTCTAAAGACTAGAAAGTAGGGCTAGGCAATGGACAGGGGCCCCAATGGGTAGCTCAGGTCAGGCCTTTTCCAAAAGGCACCGAGGCCCATTTAAAGTTTAAATGGATTGGGTTGTTAATGGGTCTCACAATTAGGGTGAAAGCCAGGCCAGTCACGGGCCAAGTAATGGGTAATGTTTAGGGCTGAAACTTGTCTTCTTCTCCAAATCTCCACCAACAGGCTCTCGTTCTCCTTCGCTCTCTGTATCTCACTCGCTCTCTCTCTCTCTCTCTCTCTCTCTCTCTCTCTCTCTCTCTCTCTGCATCTCTCTTCCTTCCCCACTGGCTGCTTTATTTCTTCGTTGATGCTCTTTGGTCATTGACTGAAGTTGAAGCAAGTTTTTTCGATTTGTGCTCATAGCTAGGGTTTCCTGGCTACTTCTTGCTTCTCACATGTTAGCATATGTCATCTCCATGTTGAATTTTGATGAATTTTGATGTGTTATAGATGGGATCTAGTCCAATTTGTTCGAATTTCTTTTTGGGTTTTTTGTTAGAGTTTTGGTTTTGGCAAGTTTCGGTCTCTGGGCAACAGCAAACTCTCTCATCGGCTATTGGACTGTAGAAAACTCCGCTTTTGTGTTACTTGTGTGATTTACTAAACCCTAGGAAGAGTTGTGAATGGCTTATCTAAAATGGGTCTCACCGGCTGCTGTTGTTCGTTTTTCATGTTTTGGGAGTTGTAGCAAAGGTTGGGTTAAAGTGCTGCTTTGCATGATTTTCTGATGAATTCCATGCCCCCACTTGTGTGTTTGATGGTAGCTTATCATTGCTTTTTTGTTTGATTATTGTTCTATGCGCATCGTAATGTAGATTGTTAGCTCCTTTCTTTCATGGGAAATTTGATTTGGGTTAGAATTGCCTGCCTATGTTGTCAATTTTGAGTAATTCATCTTCTTAAAATTGGCCACATTCTTAATGACCCATCGAATCTGTTTGTTTGAAGTTGAATTTGGCTAGTGCTTAGTGTTTTAAGTTATCATCCATGACAATGAATCGAGGTATACTCCTTAAATGGGCAACAACACTTACCTTAAGATATTTCTTAGAAGAAGTTATTTGGGGGTGTGATTCTACATGCTGGTTGGCTATGTGAAATTTGTCAGGAAGAGGATGCTTTGTGCCCTGGTGGTTGTGAGATCTCTGGAAAATGTGGTCACTTTGAAATTGACTCCTATGCTTTTGGATTCATTTTGGGCTTAGATAATGGAGAGGAATAGCGGTGGCTTTTGTTAGTTGTCTCACTATTGAAAGATTTATTGGGGTGAATTTTCATACATTATATCATTGGAAGCTTCTGAAGTATTGAGCTTTGAATGTTTCCCCATGCTGCTTGTTTTTGTAGCACGAATAGGAAGTTATTTTATCATTTCAGTTGTTGAGCACATGAGATTTAATAAAAAATAAAGCATGCTTGATAGGCTTTTACTACCGTTTGAAGCATGCTCATGCTTATCTTAGGCCTATGACTGACCTTATTCTGATTGGAGTGTGCGAAGTTCCCTTCCCTTCACCTCCCAAGCCCCCAAAGTAAAAGGGCTATTGGCGAAGCTATGCTTAGTTGTGATAATGAACTTGATATGTATGGAAAAATGTGCTACTTCTTTTGCGAATATAATGTCATAATTGCCATGCCATTTTGGAGAAACCAATTGTCATGTATTTGTATGCCTGCCATGCTACTATTTTAACTCCTATCCAAGTATGAAGTTTGAAGCTAGGGTTATTTTTGAAAATTTATGTTTTTCTTTATCTTTCAATGCAAACCTAGGGTAATATCCTTTTGTAGAATTGAGGGAGCTTGTAATTGAACATTTATGAAAGGCCCTTTTCTGTTTAGGAGTTTGGGGGGATTCCTGGTCTCTGTAGTCTATACACTCTTCTTACCTACAGAAATTGAATCTGCGTTACTATCTGTAGAGTAGAAGATGGTACAGTTATGTAGGAGGTAGTTACTGTTAGGAGTGGTACTTCTTCTAATTGAGAAAAGGGTGCCTCATTTGGCTATTTTTGCATAAGTAGACTTTGTTTGATACATATGAGCATAACTTATTGGTTTTGCATGACATGGATTTTCCTAAGAAGTCCAACAAGCCAGGTTTGATTGCATTTAGATTGCTGTGACTATTTGTTTTACATAAAGTCTGCAGAGGCTATAAATAATTGCTTGCATGCCATTATGAAACATTTGCTTCTATCACTGTATGGAATATAGGACCATTGCTAGCATAACATTTTGCATATGCTTGGCCTCGATTTTATTCTCAATAATGCATGCTTTTTTAGCAAATGGACTTGTGTGTTTGATGGTAGCTTATCATTGCTTTGTTCATGGACAGTTCATGGTTCCTATTTCTTGAAAGCTTGACTGACCTAATCATTTGGATATATATCATTGCAATTGATTGGAGATATTTTGGAAAAGATTTGAAATTTGGTGAAGTTGATAACCAGATCTTCTCAAAGAAGTAAAGATTTCTATGAAATTGCTGAAATATTTTTTCATTTGGATGTGAGAAGAAAACTGAATTTGGACATGCAAGTCCGATGGAATTCCACTTATAAGATGGTGGATAATGTTATGTATTATAAGAGTGTGTTTGGTTATTTGGTGTCCACTAATTCACCATTGCAGCTCTATATGCCTGTAGAAGAAGAGTGGAAAAAAGTCACTATTATACATAAATTTTTGAAGTTATTTTGTGAAGTGACTTGTATGTTTAGTGCTATCAAGACCCCGACTTCGAATTTGTATTTTAAGGGTGCATGGATGGTCCATCATCATTTGCTTGAGGCTGCTCAAGGTTCTTATGAATTTTTAATGGACATGGCAAATAGGATGCTTGGGAAGTTTGACAAGTACTGGTCCGAGTATAACCTATATTTATCATGTGCTGTCATTCTTGATCCTAGATGCAAGGTTAAATTTGTTGAGTAATGTTTCAGTAAACTGTTTGCCCCGGATGATGCCATAGAATGGGTGGATAATGTATTGAGTACTTTACATTCCCTATATGATGAGTACAAGCCACATTCTACATCAACTTCACCAATTGTCAGCTCTTTTCCTATTGTAAGTGGTTTTGGGGATGATTATTTTGATGATTATAACAGTTTTAGTGGTAGAACGTCTAGACCACAAGTAGGGAGGTCACAAATTGACTTATACTCGGAGGAGCCGGCCCTTGAGTTAAATATGGAGTTAGATGTTTTGGAGTTTTCGCATGGAAGTTCCATGAGATGCCCGAAACTTTCTTTAATGGCACGAGACTTGTTGACTATCTCAGTTAGTACTGTAGCCTCAGAGTCTACATTTAGTCTTGGTGGCAAAACCATGCCCCTGACTCGTAGTGCATTGAAACCAAAGACCGTACAAGCACTTGCGTGTTTGCAAGACTGAAGGCGTGCAGACTATGACGCAACTTTAGCGGTCGATAATGATTCTAATTCAGATGAGGAAGGAGCATATGAGGATGAGGAGGACAATACAAGTCTTTTCTTTTAGGTAATTAGTTCTTTTGATTATTATAATAAATTATATTTACTGAATTATATGATGCTAATATTTTCATATGAAATTCAAGTGCAGGACTTTCTAATCCATGGCTTCGTGATCAACTGGACTTTATCACTTGGTGGAATTGGTTTTAGAAATTATCATTGTTAATTTGGAATGGCTCAATGGTGTATCTTGAATTTGAGCTTATTGTAATTTGGATTACAATTAGTTGTGTATTTTCAAATTTTGAATTTGGACAAGTTTAGCTTGGTTGGAAAATAATAAGGACATTAGTTAGTAAATTAATTAACCAAAAACACTCATTAGGTGATAATGGGCGGGCCATGGGCGGGCTAGGCTTATTCGGCCCATAACCCGGCCCGGCCCATTAACAAATGTATCGGGCCCGACCCGGCCTGCTTAGTTAATGGGATGGCCCGGTCTGGCCCGACCCAGTCCATTGCCTACCTCTACTAGAAAGCTATTTCACATTGTTTCATACGCATTGTTTCAAGCTGTCAATTTAAGTCGTGTGTGACATTATTTTATGAGAATGAAGTTGGTAAAGAAACGACATTGTTGTTCAATTTGTGAAAGGATGCGATAGTTACATATTGTCCCTCTAAAAGATTCAATGTAATGAATAATCATTATTGTTGAGGGAAAAAAATTAAAGAAAAATCAAAAATAAAGTTATAATATTCGAGTCAAGCAGGCGGATTCGGATTCATGTCAGGTTTTGACTCACTAATTTATGCATTTTTTGGATTCGGTTTATTTCGAATTCGGATCGAGAAAATTTTGTTCAAAACCCAAATTTTTTTTCGGCCGGGGTTGGGTTCAGTTTTCAAGGTCAGTCTACTAACTACTCAATCTTATGTTTACAATTCTCCAGATAATATATTAAAAGTAACAACTCTCCTGCTAATGTTGTGCAGTATTTGGTTACATGTTAAGAAATTATCAACCCACAGAAGCATAAGGAATAATATTTATAAGTTATCTCATAAATTATCTTAAAAATTACATGAAACTTCGGTAAACATGAACAACCATCTTGAAAAACAGCTTTAAACTCTTTTCTTTCGTTGTCAAAGAGTAATGCCACCAAGATTTTCCTTGTTTGTTCAACCCCTTTTGTTCCTTCTCAATCTTCATTTTTTTCTCCTTTTTCATTTTTTATCTTGTCCTTGATTCTTGATGGGATAGGATTTTCTCTTCTATTTTTGTTATCCCCTCCAAAAACAAGGAACTCACATAGCTATACTTCTCCAATGAATATTAACAGAAAAGTAAACTCCAAAGACAGAACAAGCTTTGTAATTCAATTAACAAATGGAAATCTGTTTAACATTGAACATTCAACTGCTTTGGACGAAGTAGCAAAGAGGGTCACAAGTAAGAACCAAATTAAAATAAATATTTTTTTTTTTTCTCGCCTGAACCATAACATAAAAAAAAAGTTTATAGATGTGTCCAAGTGAAGAGGAATGCGAGAAGTGAACAGGAATAAGAGAAGGGAAATATAAAAAGGGAGAAAACAACATGGAAGAACATGGCAAGGAAGGGGTGGACATATATTTTGTCTTAGTCAATCACCTTAATGGCCTAAAGAATCGGAGGTTAAGTGCAGCAAACAGTTCAAAGGACAAATTGGGAATGTCGATTGTAAACTTCAAAAGTATCGTCTTTTGCATCGGTTTCATGATATCAATTGCTGGATTTGGACTCTGTTATTAGTAATGTTATGATTTGGGGTACCTAAAAATACATTTTATAATAGAGTGCCTTACAATAGTTTCATTAAAACTTAGAATACTTTTGTGTAATTCTTTGATCTAGCATTGGTTCCAACTTATCTAACACGAATCAAGGGGAAGGAAACTGATCTAACACAAATCCACACTTTTGATCAATCAGAGCATGTCTATTATCTAGTTTCCTTATTTGGTAGAAGCCTTTTCAGGCTGAATAATCTTTATTATTTTTCTATACTGAAATTCACATGATGACTACACGTAATAATTCAAGTCTATCTCGCCCCTGATTATGCAACCAAAAACCACTCAATATTACCTTCGTGCATGGACTGTTATTGCAGTACACGCTACTCCTGATGTAGTCGACATGAGCTGGATCAAATTCTCGTTATTACATACATAACACACTACCTCCATCTAGCTTTTTTCCTTCCTTGTACTTCCATCAAGATCAACAATTGTTCATTGAGGCCCTATTCTCTTCGAATTATTTTGTATGAACTTATTCTGAATTGAACTTATCTGAATTTATTCTGATCTTATTTGTTGAACTTATTTCAAACTTATTTACTGAACTTATTCTGAATTTATTAAGAACAAATTTTTGAACTTATTTTCGGAACTTTTTCTGAATAGAACTTATTCTCAACTTATTTGCTGAACTTATTCTGAACTTATTTACTAGACTTATTCTAAATAAAACTTTTCTAAAATTATTCTTCAAAAAATAAGTCATAGAGTAAGTCATAGAGAATAGGGTCTGACTGCTACTTGAGTCTGTTTTCCTTAGAACATTACAATTAACGATTCTCAACTACCTTGAATTTTAGGACAACTATTTTTAGGCCCCTCACTTTTTGAAAATAGTACTGGAGTACCTTATATTGTCGGACAATAGATTCTTAGGCCTTTTTTTAATTATTTTGGCGTAAAACTTACAAACTTTTTAAATTTTGGCTCAAACGGGGTACTTTTAATGATTTTGCTATCTTTTGGGGTTTTTTTAAAGAAATGTGTCTATTTTAAATGGCTTACCTTCTTATAATGACGTTAGTCATACTAGTTATCAAAATCTATCACTTAAATCATAAATACTATATTTTCCATGATTATAGGCTCTCCATGCTTAGCAAAATAATTAAGCTTAATCAGAGAGTTTGACCATTACCTAAATTTAGTCCATGTTGGACACTGATGTGCCTCTAACTTCCAGTTTATAGAGATTGTTAATCTCAATCACACCTCCTTAGATCGGCACAACACAAATCGATTTCATTTCCTATCTCAAACCGTAGTCACCAATAAAGTATTATAATTTAAACGAAAGTGAGACTTTAATTAAGAAATTACAATATTTAAGACGTATGATTCAATTAAGTAATATTCTCTACTGGGAAATTTTTTTTATTGAAAGTTTAAAAGTGGAACTATTATAATAAAAAGATTAAAGAGTGACCTAAGGTACTGAGATCATTAGATATGCTTGCTTATAGAGAATCTCATATTGTCTTTTGCTCAATTATGCTCAAATAACCGTGCTCCTTTACAACATTCAGCTTCTCCTTTTGTAGATACGATGAAATACATAAATTGACCTAATAGCTATGGTACATATACTCTTACAGATGCTTTCACATGGCTATAGTAGACTGCATTATTATACTGACTTGACACTTAACAAAATAACAAGTAATGGTGCAATAACGTTTCAGAGCACTTAATACCAACAAGACTAGTCATCCATACTGAGGTTCTGCATGCCTTTATCTCTAGCGATGGCTTCCAGTCCATCATTATTCATATAATTATCAAAATCTTCATCAAATTGAAGATGTTTTTGATCCCATCTTTGAAATAATTGATGTACATGTCATTCTAGAAACCTTTCTTATTGTTTGATTATTGGAATCTTCTGGATCAATTAATTAAATAAGATAATGGGTTGGTTTGGCCCTTTCATTTTCATACTCAATCACTGTGCAACATACCTTGACATACATACCAATGTAGTATGGAATTTTTGTTGGACTATCAGAAGATATGGGAATTTAATGAATCCTTTTAAACATACACTTTTGAAATTAGTTGATCCTGAGAAGAATGGGTGCTTCAAACTTGGGATTTCCATAAGGTAAGCTACCATTTCATATTCATTGGCTTTCATGATGGGGTCATTTAAAGAGATTAAATTTGCTGGGAATCTAACACCTTAAGTAATTCATTTGTAAATCTAAAAGATTAAATCTTTATATTATTAGATAGATAGAAGAAAGCCAGATCCACATTTTATATGAAATTTCAAAATATTTATAAGGACTCTATGAGAAGGAGATACTCGTTTGAGTAGTGATGGTATTTCATTTTGGATTTCCTCCTTTTCCAACAGGAGCTCCACTTTGATGATCACCACTAGTGAGTTCACAAGTTAAACTATCTGACAAATAATTTTTCGATTCCTATATATGTTCAATAGAGAAAGAAGACTAGTTAAGCCATAATTGTCAACACTTAAGTCACCCTTGCACTTGTATATATGATAAATTCTTTTCTCATAAAACCAAGTATTTCTTTACAATCAGTTAGTATAACAAAAGGTTCTAGGCTAAAAAGATTTAAAACTTTTCAATTCCCCTTATGATCACAAGGATTTATTTTTTCATCGTGAGATAGTTACATTCTTCTTTATTAAAACTCCTGCTGTAGTATTTGTAGAGTTTGTCCCCTTCTTTGGTTTTGAGTATTGTACTCCAGTGCTTATTGTTGGTATCGATCTCAATAATTAAATCATTTTCTTCATTAGAAAAATTAAGAACATGAAGATTTTTGTACATCTTTTTGAAGTTTTGAGTAATCTTTAAATCACTAAGGCTCCATGTCCAACTCACTTCTTCCTACAACTTCTGTGGCAATGGATTTCTCATTTTAGCTAGATCTTTAATGACATATGAAGTATAGGTAAGACATCCAAGAAACCTTTCTAATTGCTTTCTATCTTCACTCTTCTTGGGAAATTTTCTATTTTGTTTCTAAAATATGCTTTTGTAGGATGATTTGTCTAGCTTTTATTTATAGACCTAAAATCTCTATTTCGTATTTAGCACAAACACACTTGTTCTTATCAAGAATAATACCATGATCAATGCATCTTTGAGTGACAGCTAGAACGTCATCTTTGTGCTGCTCTATAGTCTTGGAAAAGACAAAAATATCAGCAATGTAAACATAAATAACAGTGATTAAGATCTTTGAAGATATTATCAATTTTTCTTTGAAATATTTGAGGTGTATTATTAACACCAATGTGCATTACTATTCAAGCAATCAAATGAATGCTTCTTCATCCAGTTTTGATTTGCCAATATTAGATTTTGCGATCATTTTCGAGAACTAACTGGCTCCTTCAATTCTATTGAAAAGAACTATTTTGTTAGGAATATAATAACCATCAAAGATAGTAATGCCATTAAGCTTTTTATAACTAATTACCATTCTAATTTTTTCTCTTTTTTCCTCAACATGATTTCTTACCATAAAAGTAGAGACAGTGTGAGAACTCTTACTATTCCTAATTAACACTTTATCCAAAAGTTCTTTGATTTGCATATCAAATTGTTGGTTATGTGTATACACCATTTGTTTGACTCTGATAACAATGTTAGGGTTTAGCAAAGTAATCTTTGTAAATGTCTTATGTTTATCCCAAAATTTAAGAGGGTTATAATAGAAAAGTTCTTTAAATAATTCTTCTTGTCATTTAGCAATCTACTCTTTAATAGATAACTAAAGTAGTGAGATTATTAGTACTATCTCACATTGTATAGGGATTACCTTCTCACCACGCAAGCTACGTGTAAACTCAATCTTTTAATGATTGTATGCTTTATTTAATTTATCAATAGGAAGCAAATGACCATTGATTATAAATATGATTTGGTTTGTGGTCTTTGTCCATGGAGAACATAGCGTTTGAAATTTTTTTCAATAATCATTTCATGCAATGGTTGATTAGTAGCACATGGAACTGATATAATATATTGTCGACTCCTATGTCTATCGATAACACCCTCTATGGCTTCGTTATGGCTAATTATCCTATTATCAGCTACCCTAACTTGTAAAAGATTCTTGGCCCTTTTTCACATAAATTTTGGAAATAGAGAACTTCTTTTGAAACAGGTAAAACATCACTATTTATGTAAGTGGATAGCTCATATCTATTACTCTAAATATATATTTATTGGGATATAAATGCTACTATGATTAGGATTGGTGGCTGCATAGCATATTTCATAATCATGTTTTTTGCATCTTCATAGATTTGTTTAATAACAGTTATTATCTTGTACCTAATGACTTTCCTATCTAAACTCATATTTCGCTCTACACTATGTCTTACAAGTTCAAAACTCATTCAACTCATTTCACTAGTCATACTAATTGTATCGTCTTCCTTAAAATCTTCTTTAACAATTGGTGATCTGTCTCCTCATTATGATTTTGCACACATGCTTCTTAATATTTTGGGGTTAATGAAAATTATGCCATTCTAATCGACTTTTATTACATTTTTCTTATTTATTTTTGTGGGATTGGCATTACTAAATAGCAAGACCTATCGATTTTTATCTCCTACAGATTAGATTTTGTCCTTTGAATTTTTCACATTGGAGTAGGACTTTTAAATTTTTTGTCTCTAGCACTGTTATCTTACTCTTTAGGCCTTTAGTATTATCTAATTTGTATATTACTCCTCAAAATATCCTGACTAGGTAACCTCCTTTTCTTCACATCCATCCAACTATTTTTATTTTAAGGGATAAGAAGTTTTTGGTAAATTTATCTTTTAGACTCATGTAATGTCTAGGTCGGTAATTGAATACTACTGACCCATTACGAAAGTTGGTTTTGATTTCTCTGATAATGTGGTTGTTAAACTTGGTACGGCTAATATCATAAAGCAAAACATAAAGCTCAATATCTTTTTTATAATATTATAATGAAATAATTTGAACTTGGACAGTTCTAATATGGATAGACCGAAACTTTCTATCATTGTTATGGTTAAGGATATTTTTCCAATTAATAAGATTGACTTCTATATCATACTCACTATCTTTTATCTCTAGATCTCCTTCCATCATTTCACATACATATTTACTCTTTAATTGAAAGATAGAATTTTTATAGATTATATTTTTCTGAATTATAGCAACGACCCAATCTCATTTGATATCTTTATTCTCATTATCTGCAATAACTTCTTCTCCGCAAAGGTCGACAAGACTAATTGAGCTACTTTCTAAACTTCCTAATGTTTTTATGACCTTATTGTTCTTTCTATTTTTGAATTCATTTGTATAATGATGAACTTCTCCACATGCCTAACACTCACAGCTATTTTTTCCTACTGGACAATAAGCTGCTTTTCTAGCACATTTACGCCCTTTGGGACCTAGTTTGTTATAATATTTTCTTTTGTATTTCTCTCTCCTTTGCTTGTTAAAGCTTTTTCTTCTTAAAAAAATTCATTTTCTTCTCTTCTCAGGTTCATTTCTCCATTGATATGGATTATTTAATTATTCCAACAGGCTAGAAATGACTTCTTCATTTTATTTTATTTTTCGAGATCAAGACATTGATCAGTAACTGTAACACCACGAGTGTGGCTTAAAAGGATTGAAGTGACTACTTATATCACCAAAGGTGCACCTTTCTTTTTAGGAACCACACTATTAAGAACTCCACAGTTAAGCATGCTTGCTGGGAGCAATCTTGGGATGGGTGACCTCCTGAAAAGTTTTCCAGGTAGCATGTGAGCGAGGACGAAACACACCGTAAAGACTTGTGGTGATTTATGGGGCCAGTCGACGGTCCTTAAAGCGATTCCTAGTAACTATCAATGGCCTGGCAGAGGGCTGAGGTGTTATAGTAACCCATTTTCTTGCATAAGATATTCATGTACAAAAGGTAACAATAATATCCGCTTTTTCAAGCTGTGTAATATATTTTTCATTGATTATGCAATTTATTGGATAAGATAATTTGTCATAAAACATATCAAGATTAGTTTCATTTTGCCCAATTTTGTAATAATCTTGTTTAAATTTAGTAATATAATTTTTCAGATATCTCATATCCCAAAACCTTATGTTATTAATTTTTCTTTACCACTCTTCAACCTTTCTTTCAGAACCAAGTTTGGCTCTGATAAATCCAGTTTCAATTTTTTTACATGATTTTTTGAATATAACAACTAGTTTTCCATCATTTTAAATACATTTTAACCTTCTTCATCTAATTAGTCATTCCAGTCAGCTATAGTATTAGAAAAACTATGTTCGATGTAGTTTAGAAAATTTCGAGCCCTCCATGTGGTATTCAAATTCAAGATACTATTCATATGTTTTTTTTCAGTGTCCAAATATTTCTTCTCTATTGCGATCTCTGTTAATGCTTAGGATGTAACCTGTGTGGCTAATTAGGGTAAGGTTAATCTCTTCGAATGATGTCGTTTTTCTTGGGGTGAACCCAAATAAAAAGTTAGTTGTTCATCCTGCTAGAATACATCTAGGTGTCATAAAATGGATATTTCTTCTAAAAGATTCACCGAATTCTTTAGATTTGGGAATAACATTCTTAACTAGATTGGATTTGATTTCATCTATGTTGAGTTTTTGTCCAATTTTATTGATTTCACTATCATCTACTATTTCATATGATTTTCTGCCAATCCAGGTGATTTTTCGATTGATTTTTCTCCTGCTTCTTTTTCAATTCTTATATCTTGCAAAGGAAATAAATTTTAATTTTTTAGGTTTTGGAATGAATAGTTATGATGAAATGGAGTACTAATACTTAAATTAGATTTTCTTCTACGCCTAATTTTATTTGTCAAAGAGCGATGGATTACAGATAATTGCTTCTTTATGTCCTTAACCCGGTCTTAAATTTTCCTAATTTCACTTTCAATTCCAAAACTATATCAGTGATATTGTCTAACTGCACTACTACTGAAGTGGTTTCTTCTAGTGGGTGCACACTTTGTCAAAAATTAGGCGTAAGACATGCAGCTGATACTTCAAGAATTAAACATAATTATTAGCTTAATACATTATTAATTAACTTAATTATATTAATTATTTTTCGCCCACGTGGCTCTGATATCAGATAAAAGAGGCTTTGGGCAATACTCATGTTGTGATTTTTAATAATGATAAGTTTAAACCACAAGTGCACAGTTTTCGTTGTGGCACTTGAGGGTCGATTCGTAGGGATGTGATACGAAATTATGTTACTAAAATTCTAATTTAGAGGCTAACTTAACAAGAACCGAAGTCAAATTATTATTCTGACAAAATAATTTTAGTAATTGAAATCGCGAAAACAAAACTCAAATACCAAAATTAAGAAATGTACTAAAGCAAAGCAGAACAAATTGACAGGCCCTTGTTAATCATAGAAATTCAACAACTCATAAGAGGTTTGAACAGAGCAACTAGCTAGGGAAGAGTCTGAAATTCGAAGAAGAACAGCAACATGAGTTGAGCCAAATTAAACTAAATGCTTGTAATTTCAATGCCAATACCCAAAATCTCACTCGATTTTAACTAAACTAAAATTTATTACACTAATTTTTAGAATCTAAATAAAAATATGGGAATAAAACAAAAACAAAAACAACATAGAGAACTTGAAAAAAAAAAAGCCTAATATAGTCTAAGCTCTACCTTTGAGCTAGTGTTTTTCTTCAATCTGTAGCCCAAATCCAAGCCCTTTACATCCTTCGATCTCTCATAACGGTCAAGTTAATTATTGCCTATTAATCAAGCCAATTATTGAAATAAAATTAATGGTGATGGAGAAAATTAAATTTATGAGGATTATTAAGGGAAATGAAGAAGATGAAATAGCAGCAAAGGAGGAGGGGTCTTCGGGTGCGCCAAGGGCAGTGAGAAAGGACAGACATGCTAGAAGAGGAAGAGATGGAAGGGGAATGCAAATAGGCCTGGACGCATGAAGAGGGAATGGAGTAGAGGCAGTCAAGCAGGCGGACCGGGCCGCAGACTGGGCAATGCAGGAGAAATAGGAGGGGGATCGGCGCTAGCTACTCGACCGACTATGGGCCTGGGCTTCAGCTCTTTTTCCTCTTTTTTTTTGGGGGGGGGCACTTAACTCAAATTTGATCCAACAACTTTCTTCCTTCTCCTTTACATCCAACTTGAACAATTTTTTTCATTTTTTTTAAATTTTCACAATTCCTAAAAGGTAAACAAAAAGTATGTTAAAACACTAGTCTGATAATTTATTTTGAGCAAATATTAAATAATAAAATGGTATAAACTGTATTACTTTTGGATTGAACAGATACCCCCACACCTAAATTTTGCTCGTCTCAAGTAAAATCAAACTAAAAATCCTAGAAAATCTAAATTATAACTCACTTTCATAGGAATCATGGTTGCACTTAGCATATGCAACAGGCCCTTTAAACCCCTAGGTTATAACCCCTAGTGGATGAGTAATGTCCCGTGAGAGTTTACAGAAGATATACCCACAAAATCTATAAAAGAAAAAGAAAAAGAAAATCGAAAATCTTTTTGGGTTTTTGACAAACACTTATGTGTACTACACCGGGGAAAAATATATACACATTCCAACCAACTACATCACTTAAGTAACCAAAGCATTAGATCACATACAAACATAATACACACATCAAGAAATTCTCAATCCCACTAGTGACATCTATACACAATCTTCCACCACACTTAAAAATTATGTACAAGCTCAACTGGAAGAACATCTCTTTACAGAAATGTGAAATCACTCCCATTCATGTGTTTAAGAGATAACAAGGGTCACTTAACTCTCTTCTAATCAAACAACCTATCATACGCATGCGAAGAGCCTCAAACAAAGATGTAATATGCAAAACAATAATCAAAAGGACTTTTCAGGGTTGTAATGGGGCTAAGGGTAAAGGGTTAGGAGACAAATAAATGACTTGGCAACAGTAATTAATGAGCAACAAATCCTCCACAATTATAATAACCACACATCCTCCTAATACGACAAAATAAGGCACACTCCACAAAAATGGACCATTGAAAATGAGTATATCTAAAGACAACATTCATGGCAATCACTCTTATTCACAACTCTCCCTGAAATTTTGGAGATTTTTTTTTTCAACTTTTTTCAATCATTTTCCTTGGAAATGTTTTCCATTTTTTCCTTATTTTTGTTTTTCTTGCTTTTTTTCCTCTTTTTTTCTTTCCTTCATTAAGAAAATGAATGAATGGCATGCATAAAGAAAACATAACTCAATTTTCAAGTAGTCACAATAATATAGCCCATCATATAACCAAAATCATCCACCAATAACATAAAGTGCCCTAAAGCTACCCGACTTTCAATATCAAAGTGTTGCTCCACTAGTCTTATCTTAGGTATAGGTAATGTGTTTAGGCCAAGGGCTAAAATGAAAGGTTCACAATGAAAGCAGTTAAGGCTCAAGGTGGTCATTCAAATTAGGGTGGCAATTTAACTAATGTGGCTTACAAAAAATAAATGAATGGCTATATCATATTATCATATGCACATGCTGAATGTAATTTCAAAGAGAATCAAAGCAAGTTCTAGAGATGTAATCATGGAAGGGACACACATGGAAGAAAAATGAGACTAAAAGCGATGAATTAGTCTATAAGGCTCAAAATCTCACGAACCCTTCGACCACAGCCAAGCTTGCTTTAGAAATAATAGGGGGGCTGGGACTATGTATAAACATTGCACTTTGGACTAAGTTCTATCAATGCACACCACATTTATATACAACGTGATACTAACAGTACAAGAGAACACGATTAATTAGAATAGCACATATATCCCCTAAAAACAAAACACAAATCTTTTTGAATTTTCGAAATTTCATTTTTTCCCCCTTTTTTGTTGTTTTTGAAGCCATGTTTCCCCACCCTCACACCAAAATCAGACAATGTCCTCATCAGAAGTAAAAGGATACGTAAAAACAAAGAAAAAGAAATGCACAAAAGGAAAAGAAGAGTCAAAAATAAAGAAAAAGACAACACTCTAAAACCCAAAAAGAAAACCAAAAAAAAAAGCAAAAAATATATACAAAATAAAACAAAATAAAAGGAGAAGATAAAGAGGAATGATTATACTAGGCACACATGTGTTCAGTCACACCTAAGCTATAGCCTCCGAAAATTTGCTTAGATAGAGACTTATGGAGCATTAGCCACTCCATATCAAAATGAACATTGCTACTCAAATCAAAATCCACTACAGCACGTAGCAGCTTATCAAGTAGGGAAGAACAACTCTCAATAAGATAAATGCAGTAAAAATCACAGAATTGGTACCAAAAAGAGTACATCCACTGTGTCAATGCAGTACAAGTAAGGGTCCACTTCAACTTGTCAAATTATTAGGTCTAATTAGAAAATAGATAGATATACTCATAATGAGCTAGCAAATGAGTCATTGGCCTAGAAATTTAATCATCATGAATGAGCTGTCTAGGTAAAATAGTGGGTCCTAAATCTACAAGTCTCTTAACATCAAAAAGCGCTAGAGTTTGGTCTGAATTGAAATTCTTTGTGACATTGGCCTCAGGCTCGAAAAATTCAAACTTGCGAGATTTAAAGACGAGATTAGAAATGATGGGATCAAAGGAAAATAACTCATATTCAACACAAAAGTTAACATCCAGACCTTCGTTGACATCAAACCCACATGAAAAATTACTTATATTTCATAGAAAGAATATCATCTTCTAATTCCAAATTAGTGAGCTCAACTTCCTCCTCACATGACTCCTGTGAAATATAGTTTGACTCATCAAAGTTGTAATAATCCGACCCTAACCCACATTTATTTGTTTAAATCATATTTATTTATTTAATTAATTATGTTTATTCATTTAATTAATCATATTTATTAATTTAATCACTCATGGTTATTTGTTTAACCAAATCATGTTTATTAACTCAAATACACCCAATTTATTTATTTAGCTAATTACAATTTCGGGTCCCACTTTGCAATTCGGGTTTTAATTTTTATAAAATTTCAAATGAATCGATAGTAACCCCCGATAATTATGATTAGTGTTAAATCATTTTTCATAACGTCACAAAAAATTTTAAGTTTTAGCTATGCCAAAAAAAAGGGCCTGAATTCATTTATTTTGTCCAAATTCATTGGGCCCAAATTATGGTACAATTCCATTAGGCTCAAATTATGGCCCAAAAATTTTGGTGCAACTCAATTAAGTTAATTACTATCATTTGTACCTAACTTTAATTAGCAAAAAGATATTTTTGGAGGCTTAAGAAAAGATTAGCCAAGTGTTTGCCAAGCATTTATCTTCAAGCAAAGCAATCTCAACCAAGTAAACACACACACGCCCCCATCTTTCTCTTTTCTCTCTCAACCCCACGGCTAGCCCTTCCCCCCTTGCTACTATTTGCTATTGTTCCGGCCGACTAGTGCCACCCTAGTCCCCCACCAGCTAAGGTAGCCTTCTCCACCCTCAAACAACCTCACACCCTCTCCTCCTAAGCTCTTAAAGAGGTAAAACCCTAACTTAATCTTGATGTGTTTTTGGTTTTATGATCATTTTAGTTATGATTCATGCTTTTGAGATCAAATTAATGTTATCATGCAAATTCTATTGATTTTGGGGATGTTGATCATGGTGGAGTTGAGCTTGAAATATGGTAGGGCTAGGGTTTATCATGATCAAGTTAGCTTAAGTCAAGTGATGGATTTGTATTGTTTTGCATATGATTTTTTAATCTTTATTCTTATTGATAATTATGATGATATTTTTGGTGATTTGGAATAATTTCAAGTGTGGATTTTTGTGAAAAAAAAGGAGACAGCAAAAACAGTGAGGGCTAAAAATGACAGAAAATAGGGGTGACTTTAAGATTAAACTGGTAATGATCGGCCCATTGAAAAATTATTATTTTTTGTGGGTAGATAGATCAATGTGTTAGCTTTTAAATGTCTTTTGAATGGCCTTAATCCGAGTTGTATGGACAAAGTTATAGTCATTTTGCCAAAACTGCGTAGGTTAGACCAAAATTGACATACTTATGTTCTAACCCCATTTTGGGAACCCTATGGTAGAAATCATGCTTGGTCTTCTACATGAAAGTTTTTCGGGACTTTGTAAGCTTTCGATATTAGGGTATTGGGTCTCAATTGGAGATCGAAAGACTAAGTTACGAGCCATTCTTTCTAAGCCTCTATTATGCTCTTATGTTTTCTTTACTAAAATATTAGCTATAAAATAAATATTCAGGGATTTTATTAGGGTTTTCAGCTCAATTTATGAGAGAAAGAAGAGAAACATGCATTTTGGAGCTTTATATGAGTTTTGAATCACTTATGAAAATTACAAAGAACGTACCAAGTTTGGGGAGTATAATAGCTTTCATTGGGATCAATAATCTATTTACAGTGAAAAACTGTATTTAATGGACTTGTGAATGAAATATGAGAAGTGGACAGAATTTTTGACTCAGAAACCATATTTATCAAACCAAGTTATTGCAGTTTATGCTATTTTGAACCGAGATATATCTCTCTTGGCCTCAAACCTTTATTACTTACTCAATTAAGAATGTATCAAATGTATTTATCAAACCAATCTAGTGTACCTCGCTGTTATCTTGAACTAAGCTATATATTAGTGAGCCTTAAACTCGTATCAGCAACATATCTCAGAGAAGGCCAAAACCACTTTCTCATTTGTCACCATCAAGGTCTTTTCCTTTGTAGTATCATTTATCTCATTGTGGGCTATTTTAATTTTATTTACTTTATACTGAATTTAATTACCTTCTGTAATTCAGTTTTGAAGCCATATTGAAATACACAAGTTATGTATACCATTTAATTACTCAATTTCTATTACACATACTTTTACTTACTTAATTATGTGAGTAAGGACTGAGTACACATGCCTACAATGACATTTATGAAATAGAGTCGAGGCCTAGTTATCGTTCCCCATTATGCATAAGTGTTATCAAGTCCGAATATATTTATTAATTCAGATGATATTTATAAAATAGCTGATATTTTATCAAGTCAGATGACATTTTTAAAGACTCAAGGTATGTCCGTTCCCTGTATCTTCAGAAAGCAGAATATGTTTATCAAGTCACAACTCTTAATGAGTTCATCAATGAATCAGTTTATACAGTGATTTGCCATTTAACTTATGACCCCATCAGTTATCATCTATAGGGTGTCAGCCCATCATTTACCGATGTGGCTTCAGGCCAAATCTTGATCGGATTGGCAGGTGTACACCTATGTATAGATCATATCCTTGCAACAGGTTCACATCCAGATAATAATGAGTAATTTAGTTTTATATTACTTTCATTTTCATTGTTATTGCGAATTAAATTAATTGCAGAAAGTGGGTTCCTGCCAGCAAGGTTTTAATGTTTATTTACCCATGTGGGGATGCATGTACTGAGCTTTAGCTCACATTTCTCAAGTTTTCCTGTTTTTCATTTTAGGTGATGATGCCACATATATTCCTCCATTTAGCAGCCCCTTTGAAAGTTATCAGCTACTCATAGTGGATTAAGCATAGCATGAAGGTTGGTATAACCTCAAGGACAAGACGAGTTTATTCTCAATGTACATGTTTAATGTGGAGTGCAGGATGGCCCTTTGTATGAATATGTTGATGGTATTGAAGTTAGACCACTGTGGCTTTTTGACTTAAGGTATTTTAAGTTTAATGCTTCTCGTGTTTATGATTATGAGTTGGCAGTAATGAGTAGTCTCAGTTAGCCTTGTCCTATTTAGAACAGCAGTAGCGCATTCAATCATTAAGTCTTCCGCTGTAGTTTTTTATAAATCAAGTCATTAGCATTTTGGGGGCGTTATAGTTGTGGTATCAGAGCTAAGGTTTTAAGGGCCACCGTAAGCTATCAAGTGATTATAAGTTAGCTATCAAGATGTGTATGAGTTATGTTGGACCACTTAAATGAGTATTGACTATAAGTTCATATGTATGGGTATATAAGAAAGAACCATTTCTATTTAGGTGACTCAATCATTTGGTAATATCCTGATATTCGAGCATTAACAAAGTGGAGTGTGGAACCATGGGTGACCTGTTAGTCAGGCATGCTCTCATTTCTCTGAGAGTTGTATTGCATGTTTCATTTCTCTCATTTGTTTAAATTTTGCAATCGTGCACTCTGGGTATGTGAATCGTTGAGTTATGAACTCTGGCGTGTGGTCATTGAGCTATTAAAGTGTTTCTCTCAATTTCAGCTATCCATTAGAAGGCTTTAAGTCGGGTCAGTTTTTAGGTAAAATTCTGCCCGTTTTGCCCCAAGATTTGAGAGTTTTATTAAAGTGTGTTAATATGTCTGATCTTGGGTACAGTGATGGTTGAAATCTGATGTGGGGATGTCATTTGTAACTTTTTAAGGGATTAATACAGTATCAAGTTAGATCTAAACCTCTAAATGAGGAAATGCCTTATGGGGCAATATCTTTGAAGTGAACCAGCATGAGATGAACATTACAGTGAGTGCTTATGTCTGGTGATAAGAATTAGTAGCTTATGGTGTGCTGCTTAACATTGGGATATTGCACTGAGCAAGGGATGACTTGAGATAGCCCTTTGTAAATTCTGTTGTGACCGTTCCATCATTGGATTATGATTACCATCATAGGCATTGGCAGAGGAATGATTGGATGTGGTGTTATCATAATATGGAGTTAATGTAAACTAAACTGTGCAATAGTGCTTATGAATAAGCATTTTTAGCTGGAGTAGAAGACTCTATGTTATTATGCTTTAGCAAGCATAGTAATGTTACATGGAACTAATGTAGAGAGCATAGCAATATTACAGGGAAACAAGTGGAAAGTAAGTGAGGTATTGAGGTGGTGGAACTATTCCAGTGTCAGGAGTAATGAAAGTTAGATATGCAGAATTAAAGGAAAATGACCCAAAGAAGTGATATAATATTGATTTTACTAGTGCCAAGCACATTCATTTCATCAGTATTAAGAATATTCATTTCACCAGTATCAGGTAGATTTATTTCATTAGAAGTGATATGTTTGTACTCATAATTAGTAGACTCTGCTCGCATGCACATTGTACTTTTAAGGAATTTTTGGGGATGGGGTGTGTAATTGGATTATGAATTACTTAGTGATCCAGTAATAGGTGATGAAGAGGATCAGAGAAGTATTGTAGGCTATATCTTTTATTGCCTGAATCTCTTATAGTTAGCTTTATCTATTGACCAGCTTCCGCTATTGCATTCTCAATAAGAGTCAGCGATGTAGAGACCATTTGGAGCAATATCAAGTGGACGCATAAGCAACCTTTCTTATAGGCGATTCAAACCCTGATAATCATAATCTTTTAACTCTCTGTTTCCATAATGGAGCTTATAATAACCCCCGGTATGTGTTACTGTGATTTGTAGTTCTTCCTAAGCATATTTGACCCATTCTACTTACAATTCAGTCATCATTATGTTCTTATTTTTACTGTCACCTACTTTAACTCCTTGTTTCCATATGGGCACTATTCATTTATTGGTTACAAAGCCTTTGGCTGCTTCAAACCCAGTCATTGAGCGCCCTTTTAGCAATTAAATGGGTCCATATTGTTCATGTTTCTATAGCACCAAAACATCATGTTGGCATACTATTCTATCGCCATGACTGCATGTCGTTACTTAAATTATTTTGGCAATCCTTTCTTTAGTGGTACAGCTTATCTTATTAATGATAAATAACGATTTGTGTTATTTCTATCTGCCAACAGTTTCGGAGTTTATATGCCTACCCAAGACTTTCATTTACTGCAGATTGTGTTATTGATGGATGCCATCATATTCAGTCATAAGACTGACTCCTTCATCTTGACGTATTGGCCTTTCAAATACCAGATGAATAAAATTTTCCTTATGGTAGTGTTGACCCTCATCTTCGTCATTTTATTCACATACAGGTACTGTATGACTTTTCATATGCCTCTTTGGTAATCTGTTTGATTTCTTCACCTTCAGTACTTAATACTCGCTCTCAACTTCATAACATCATTCATTTACTTTACTATTATGACAATCATGAATAAACTGCACGTCTTGTATATACGGGGTCATTTATATGTCTTACCTCTTTCATTATGAATCTTCGTCCTTTTAGACATTCAGCTTACATGTCGGTCCCCTTGTTTTTTAAATTTACTAAGACCAGTAGGCAGTTGAATGTGTTATCTTCTATAAATATGCCCCTATTAGTACTGCTGGAGCCATATTCATTGGGCATTCAATCCAGTTTGATTAGCAGATCTTGTTATCATTATGGGGATAAATTGACTGTGTACTTATAGAAGATGACTTGTAAGATCTTAAGATTAGCTTCATAAATGAGGAAAGATTAGATGTGTGTTTTTATGGATTGAGGGAAGAAAAACCCTACTTTCGCCCTAATTACACTGTGCAAGTAAGTGAGTTATAGTGTCAGTAATGCATTCCATATTAGTGATATGCCAAACACACTCGGTATATACATATCCATAATTATAGTTTGTGAACTTAGAGATGTTTTATCTAAGGACTTTCATGATTATTTTCCCCCAAGAAACATTGATTTTCAAATCAACCTAGTTCTAGGGGCTCAATCCATTTTCAGAGCCCCAATCATATAAACCCTAGCAGGATTCAAAGAACTAAAGATTTAGTAAAATAACCAAGTATGTCACCGTGGGAAACCCTAGTTTTATATATGTGAAGAAGGAAGGCAGAATATTATGGTTGTGGGCTACGTACAGAGAGCTGAACAAGATCACTATTAAAAACAAGTGTTTTATACCATGAATAAATGATTTATGGGATTAACTGCCAACAACAGAAGTCTTTTCTAGGAATGATTTAAGATCCGGATATCACGCCTAAACCATGCAACCACAGTTTATCTTTTGCAAGAATGCCCATTTTATAGTAATTCTTGTACTTGTTTGCTTGTCTCATCTTCAAAACTTGATACTATCCAATATTATTTGATCTCCCTTGTATTTCAACCTGATATTTCCTATTAGCGTGATCTTCCTATCTTTGCAAACCCATTCTTAAATGTGCAATATATTTTTGTCCGATCTTATATGGTTGTCAACATTCCAGTGCTCTCAACCTTCACTATCTTAATTTCATGATCATGAGTTGTGATTCATTCCGCTAAGAGCTGATTTACACATCTACCTTACATCTCACTTATTCATAATGATAAGCTCGTATATAACTTGTTCTAAATTCATAATGTAATTCAAGTCTCATTGGTGTGGGTGATTGCAATTGTCATAATCCCCTTACTCTCTTTATTTTGAACTTCAACTTCCACACATATATCTTACATTCTGATAAATAAACTTCAGGATTCTCTACGTAATCTTATTGTTGTACTCGAATTGGCTTCGTATAAGCAAAGGCATGTTCCTATTGTAGCTTGCTCAATCTATTTATCTATCCATTGGCACTTTGCTCGTCCAATTCATTTATCTATCCATTATCCATTGCTTGTCCCATCTATCTATTGCACTTATCTAGTTGCTTGTGGCTATAAAGTCACTTGGTTGAAGCTCAGTTGCTAGTCATCTCATTTCCAATTCATCAGTTAAACCCGAGTATAATCGGCCATCTTTCCCCTTGGTTAATTATTTATTGGACCCTTTATGATCCATATTTATAAACTATAATTCTTATGCATTATATTTCAGAATTCATGATACAATTATGGTTATCTTTATTCTAATCACCCCATGTTAATCCCCCCTTTATACATCTTTTCTAGTCTTATTGTTTTTTTTTTTTTTTGTTCGTAATGACTCACTTGACTATCAATTCCATCATTTTCATCTCTGACCATGTTTATTCTAGCATCTAATTCGGACTTAGAGCAGATCTCAGACTAGTCTGATAAGGGAAGATCATGTGATGCATTAAGAACATCAGATGAGGATATTTTAATCAGGGTATAATATCAAACATTGTCTAGCGATATTAGAGTGGACTTCTTTAGTCAAGGGTGTTAAGAGATTGGATATCAGAGATAATTGAGTCCTCATTCCATTGGACTTTATGAGTCAGTATCAGAGTACTTATTAGGAAATGCAATGGTTTCCATACTTATTAATGGCCAAGATAGAGAACCAGTAAAATAGAGCACCTCCTTTATAGTGACAAGTTTTTCTTTTGAAAAAATATCAATTTTGAACCAAAGTAATCGAGCGAGTGAAGTCACTGAGGATCTAAATACTTGATCGCAAGATTAAGCAGCTATACACTTTGGGTTAATCACACCTTTTTGGAGGGAAGCAGTGAAACCAACTATCCATACTTGAGGTGGCATTGCATACGTGGCCAAAACTTATAAGTTTCGAGGACGAAACTCTTTAAGAGGGGAAGATTGTAATTTACCGACTCTAACTCATATTTATTTGTTTAAATCATATTTATTTATTTATTTAATCATATTTATCCATTTAATTAATCATGTTTATTGATATAATCACTCATGGCTATTTGTTTAACCAAATCATGTTTATTAATTCAAATACACCCAATTTATTTATTTAGCAAATTACAATTTTGAATCCCACTTTGCACTTCGGGTTTCAATTTTCGTAAAATTTTAGATGAATCAATAGTAAGTCTCGATAATTATAATTAAGCGTTAAATTATTTTTCATAATGTCACAAAATTTTAAATTTTAGCTACGTAAAAAAAAAAAAAACTTGGGCCAGAATTCATTTATTTGGGCCCAATTCATTGTGCCCAAATTATGGCCCAATTCCATTGCACTCCAATTAAGGCCCGAAAATTTTGGTACAATTAAATTAAGTTAATTACTATCATTTGTGCCAAACTTTAATTGGCAATATTTCTGAAGGCTTAAAAAAAAAATCATCCAAGTATTTGCAAAGTATTTATCTTCAAGCAAAGCAATCTCAACCAAGTAAACACACAGACACACCCATCTTCCTCTTTTCTCTCTCAACCCCACGGCCTGACCCTCCTACTTGCTACTATTTGCTACTATTCCGACCACCAGACGGCCACCTGGTGCCACCCTAGTTCCCCACCAGCCAAGGCCGCCTTCTCCACCCTCAAACAACCTCACACCCTCTCCTCCTAAGCTCTCAAAGAGGTAAAACCCTAACTTGATCTTCATGTATTTTTGGTTTTATGATTGTTTTAGTTATGATTCATGCTCTTGAGAATCAAGTAGATGTTATCATGCAAATTATATTGATTTTGGAGATGTTGATCATGGTAGAGTTGAGCTTGAAGCATGTCAAGGCTAGGGTTTGTATGATCAAGTTAGCTTAAGTTAAGTGATGGATTTGTATTATTTTGTATATAATTTTGCAATATTTAGTCTTATTGATAATTATGATGATGTTATTGGTGATTTGGAATGATTGTGAGGATTTATATGAAAAAAAGGAGAAAGCAAAAATAGTAAGTGCTGAAAATGGTAGAAAATAGGGATGATTTTGAGATTAAACTGGTAATGATCAACCCATTTAAAAATTATGATTTTGGCAGTAGATAGAGCAATGTGTTAGATTTTAAATGCCTTTTGAATGGCCTTAATCTGGGTTCCGTGGACAAAGTTATGGTCATTTTACCAGAACTGCGTAGCTTAGACCAAAACTGGCGTACTTATGTTTTAACCCCATTTTGGGAGCCCTATGGTGGGAATCGTGCTTGATGTTCTACATGAACATTTTTGGGACTTAAGCTTTCAATATTGGGGTATTGATCTCAATTAGAGATCGGAAGAGTAAGTTACGAGTCATTCTTTCTAAGCCCCTATTATGCTCTTACTTTTCCTTTACTAAAATGTTAGTTGTCAAATAAATATTCATGAATTTTATTGGGGTTTTCATCTCAATTTATGAAAGAAAAGAAGAGAAACATGCATTTTGGGAGCTTAATTATGAGTTTTGAATCACTTATGTATACTACAAAGAAAGTACCAAGTTTGGGGAGTTTAATAGCTTTCATTGGGATCAATAATCTATTTGGGGTGAAAAACTATATTTAATGGACTTGTAAAAGAAATATGGAAAGTGGGGAGAATTTTTGCCTTAGAAATTATATTTATCAGACAAAGTTATTATAGTTTATGCTATTTTGAATTAAGATATATCTCTTTTGGCCTCAAACCTTTATTACTTACTTAATTCAGAATGTATTAAATGTACTTATCAAACCAATCTAGTGTACTTGTTGTTATTCTGAACCAAGGTACACATCAGCGAGTCTTAAACCCATATCATCAACTTAGCTCAGAAAAGGTCAAAACCACTCTCTCATTTGTCACCATCAAGGGCTTTTCTTTTATAATCTCATTTGTCTCATTGTGGGCTATTTTACTTTCATTCACTTTATACCAGATTTAATTATTTTCAATAATTCAGTTTTGAAGTTATAATTAAACACCCAAGTTATGTATGCCGTTTAATTACTCAATTTCTATTACATATACTTTTACTTACTCAATTATGTGAGTAAGGATCATTTACTGACTACACATACCTACAATGACATTTATGAGACGAAGTCGATGCCTAGTTATCGTTCACCATTACATATAGGTGTTTTCAAGTCCGAACATATTTATCAAGTTAGATGACATTTATAAAACAGCTGACATTTATCAAGTCAGATGATATTTTTAAAAACTCAACGTATGTTCATTGCCTATATCTTCAGAAAGCAGAACATGTTTACCAAGTCATAACTCTTAATGAGTTTATCAATGAATTAGTTTATACAGTGATTTGCTATTTAACTTGTGACCCCATCAGTTATCATCTATAGAGCGTCAGTCTATCATTTACCCGCGCGACTTCAGGCCAAATCTTGATCGGATTGGTAGGTGTACACCTATGTATAGATCATATCCTTGCAACAGGTTCACATCTAGATAATAATGAGCAATTTAGTTTTATATTACTTTCATTTTCATTGTTATTGCGAACTAAATGAATTGCAAAAAGTGGGTACCCGCTAGCAAGGTTTTAATGTTCATTTACCCATATTGGGATGCATGTACCGAGCTTTAGCTCATATTTCTCGAAATGTGTTTCCCGTTTTCCATTTTAGGTCATGAAGCTGCACGTATACCTCCATTTAGCAAGTCCCTTTGGGAGTTATCAACTACTCACAGTGGATTAAGCATAGCATGAAGGTTGGATACAACCTCAAGGACAGGACAAGTTTATTCTCAATGTACATGTTTAATGTGGAGTGTAGGATGGCCCTTTGTATGAATATGTTGATGGTAATGAAGTTAAACCACTGTGGTTTTTTGACTTGTGAGTATTTTAAGTTTAATGCTTCTTATGTTTATGATCAGGAGTTGGCAGTAATGAGTAGTCTCAATTAGCGTTGTCCTATTTGAGACGGCGATAGCGCCTTTAATTATTAACTCTTCCGCTACAGTTTTCTGTAAATCAAGTCATTAGTATTTTGGGGGCATTACAAAAGTCATGATACTCAACTTCAATTGTGATGTTCATATCTGGGTCACTAGCACTCTCAAAGTCTTCACTGTTCTTCAACTCACAAGAGTGATTGAAAGGGGCAAGTGGGTCAGCAAAAGCTTAGACATCCTCAGTGACATCCTTATGTGAGTTAGGTTTAGGTGCAAGGTAAGGTGATGGAGACATAGGGGTGCCATTCTCTTGTTATAGGCTATATACAGAAGGCATGTCGCCATGCAGATCATGCCTAGTAACAGAAGAGGGCTCAAAATCATCACAAAAACTAACTTCAAGTTTATGAAATCCTAAACTACAGCAGACTCAGTATAATTCTCCCTATTAGAATTAAAGCATTGAGAATATTCAGCAATTCTCTATTTCATAGTCTCTATCATGTTATCAGTCAATTCATTAATCTTCTTTCCAGGACTTGCACATGTAGCATCAATATAGTTATGATAAGGAGAATTATGAGCACTATGATCAGAAGATTAACAGAAATCATATAAAATGGGAAGCGCATAGGGGTAAGATGAATCATGTGAGTTCCCAAAGTGATCCCAATGATAAGTATTAGTATTAAAAACATACTCGCCATGAGTAAGGTATCCTAAGGTGCTTCTATCTTGTTCAAGCTCATAAGTATCCCAAGCTAATTTTTCAAAGAAATTTCATAAATTATCTCGAGTTTTAGACAGTAATCCTAATAAACCTACAGGACACATAGACTCAACACAACCTCAAAATTCAACATTCAGATCCACAACAATAACTTCATAAATTTTTCATTTTTGAAAATTTTGATTCAATTGAGCATGTTAATCATTAAGTCTCGATAAATTTCAGAAAGATTCATGATCAAATTGATGGGAAATTGAAAACTAGCATTTTTGGTGTTTTCCTTTCAATTTTCTTTTGGGATTGTCAAATTTTTTCCAGTTTTTTTTGGTTACTAAAAGAAAAAGTGAAAGAAATAAAACAATGACTCTAAAACAACTAACTAAAAACTAATGACTAAAGCTAAGAAATAAGACACTTAAATAATTAAGTTAACAAAACAAAATAAACTAACAAAAATAAAATTATATTACCAAAATAAAAGAAAGATCGAACAGACTCAAACATCAAAAAGTAACCAAATAGAAAAATAGAAAATATGCACAAACATAAAACAAGAGCATCTTATCCTTTTTCAGATTTTTCCCCCTTAACACACAAAAACAGAAAATATAAAAACTAAAAATGAAATAGAAAATCAAACTCCAAAAATTAGAATAGTATATACAAGAAATTCAGCACAATCACATGGAACATATAGACACTTTTTTATTTTTTTCTGTTCCAAAACAATGAAGAAAATTTCCAATAGAAAATTATTCCTAAAAGTCACAGAAAATACCCGAATATCCTAAAAATTTCACAAAAACTCACCCAGACACTAAAAATAATGGGAAATCACTAAAAATGTGAGATCAGAAAAATTCACACCAGAAATGCTCCGAATAATTCAGACAAAATCTGGAAAATCATGAAAAACCTGCATTAGTGCTTCTGTTCAGCCCTGTTCTATTCTGTTTAGATCAGTCAGTCCACAACCAATCAGTTTCGATTTTTTTCTAGCTGAAAAATAATCACCAAAAATCAAAATAAAGTTGACTAAAACAAAGAAAATCAAAATACTAACTCAAATAAAAAAATCGAAAACAAAGAAATCTAAACTAAACGAAAACTGAACTAACACACACAAAAATTCAAAAATCAAAAATACAAAACGAAAACGAAAACGACTCAAATGATCAGCTACAACTCGATGCAACCTTATTTCGCAAACTTATCCCCTGCAACAGCGTCAAAAAACTTCTTGTTATTTTCAATAATGATAAGTTTGAACTGCAAATGCATGGTTCTCGTTGTCTCACTTGAGGGTCGATCCGTAAGCCTGTGATATGAAATTACGTCACTAAAATTCTAATGTAGAGGCTAAATTAATAAGAACCGAAGTCAAATTATTATTCTAACAAAATGATTTTAGTAATTGAAATCACGAGAACAAAAATCAAATACCAAAATTAAGAAATATACTAAAGCACTGTAGAATAAATTAACAGGCCCTCGTTAATCATAGAAATTCAACACCTCACAAGAGGTTTGAACAGTGCAACGAGGGAAGAGTCTGAAATTCGAAGAAGACCATCAGCATGAGTCGAGCTAAATCGAACAGAAGGCTTGCAATTTCAGTGCCAATACCAAAAATCTCACTTGAATTTAACTAAACTAAAATTTATTACACTAGTTTTGAGAATCTAAATAAAAATCTGAAAATAAAACAAAAACGAAAACAAGATAGAGAACTTGAAAAAAAAATAAGCCTAATCTACTCTAAGTTCTACCTTTGAGCCAGTGTTTTTCTTCAATTTGTAGCCGAATCCAAGCCCTCTGCGTCCTTCAATCTCTCATAACGGTCAAGTTATTCATTGCCTATTAGTTAACCCAATTAATGAAATGGAAATAATGGTGATGGGAAAAATTAAATTGATGAGGATCATTAATGGGAATGAAGAAGATGAAGTAGCAGCAACAGAGGAGGGGTCTTCGGGTGGGCTGCACTGAGAAAGGAGAGGCCTACTAGAAGAGGGAGAGATGGAGAAAGGAAGCGAATGGGCCAGGCCTGCAAAGAGGGGATGGAGTTGAGGCAGGCAAGCAGGCGAACTGGCCCTCAAACTGGGCACGGCAGGAGAAACCATGAGGGGGACCGACGTTGGTTACCAGGTCGATTTTGGGCTTGGGTTTCAGCTCTTCTTCCTCCTTTTTCCCCCCCCCTTATTTCAGATATGATCGTTGTTCCTTCTCCTTTGCATCCAACTTCAGCAATTTTTTTTCATTTTTTTTTTCAAATTTGCACAATTCCTACAAGTAAACAAAAAGTATATTGAAACACTAGTCTAATAATTTATTTAGAGCAAATATTAAATAATAAAAGGGTATAAATGTATTGTTTTTGGGCTGAACAACTTATGCACATAAAATCATGTGAACAAAATTAAAAATTTTGAAAGTATGCTTTTAAGGATTGGGGCAAAAAATAGGCAAATATAAAAAGTTATAGGCATTATATGTGAACTAAAACAGTAGAATTGGATCTAAAAAATAGTTTGTATAAATTTTGAGGGTCCTTTCTATTAGTTATACTCATAAGTTAAGATATCTTATAATTAAATTTAAAAATTGAAGATCCTTAAAATAATTTACACAAAACCAAAGGTGACTTTGTATAATTTATTGTAAAACATTGTCACCAAATTTAACAGATAACAAAAAATATTAACTTCTAGATCCAATCTTTTTGCAAGGGTGAGGAGATCCATTGACCTGCCCTTAATTTCCCTAACATGGGCCAGGGACTTGTGTCTGGGGCTGCATCATGATGAGGTCATTCGCAACTTCTAGTTTCCATGGACTACTTGAATCCAGGATCTAGAAACAAGGCACGTAAAAGAATATGTGTTTTGAGCATATGTGTTTCCATGGATTCTAGAACCAAAAATTCAAAACAATGTTCTTTTTGACGATATATTATGGATTCTAGAATGTAATCTAATATTCAAGACTAGTCAGAGTATTACACTCTCTTTTTCTGTATCTGCGGGTGCTTCATGTGGACCTGACCCGGTGACCCATAACAAAAGAAAACAAGCTTAGCTAGGACTATGTACTGGCCAGTCGGCTGATATGGGAATCCACTTTGAAAATTGTAACGAATTCTGGACAATTGAATTGTACAAAAAGGACAATTAGTTGCAAACCAGACTGCTTTTAATTTTGCACTTTTCCCGCTTCACTAGGTGGTTTTGTGAGCACGTTTCCTAAGCCGTCATTGATGACTCGTGCCTGATACGGGAATCGAAGGTGTGGGAAAACAGCAAATATTGAAGTTTTTTTTATTGCAACTACGATTGATGGGTCTAAGATTTCTGTGTCTTTGACTTATATTTCATGGTATTTCGGATATATTAAGTAAGATTATAGTGAATTTACTACCTGCTTAAATCTGCATTAGTGTGCTTCAATGAACTCTAATTTGTTAACTACTAGTCAAATATGCTCAAATTTGTTCCAATGTACTCAAATATATTCAAATCCACTCTCACATGTTCAATTTGCTCGAAGTCAATCCGAACCGTTAGGAAAAAACAAACTTTTTCTGCATGAGTGACTAATTACTTCAACTAATGTAGGTAAAACATAATAATTTTTTAGAAAATATTATATAAAAAAACTATCAAAAACAAACTAAATAAGGGTATATAATGTGGGCACAACTTTGAAGCAATTATTAATGAGTAAATTATTGATGACAAGTTATTATCGACAATTAACAAATTAACCTCCATTGATGTGGGACTTACTTTATTTCCGCTGATTTTAAGCTATACAATTGAAGCTATACAAATTTCTGTTACTGTTCATTCACGTCGATGATTGAGAGAATATTTCAGGTGCTAAAGAATACTTGGAAGATATTGAAAGATGTAATGCCTCAAGTTAGTAGAAAACAATAAATTAATATAATTATATGTGGTGCGCACTACACAACTTCACTTGAGTGCGCGAAAAATGAATACAAATTTTGGTCGTGTTCAATAACAGCATTTCCTGCAGCGCTTAGCATTTTGACCAAGTGAATACATTAATCAGTCAATTTTTAATTAGTTTCTAGGAACCTACTGTTTGGACTACCGTTTCGAGCAGCGTTTCTGAAAAACTAATAATATTCGCTTTGACATTTAAAAATAGCGCATAATTTTTGGCCAAAAATGCCCTTCAGAAATCTTATCTTTGGAAATTATCTACATCTTTGCATGTCAATTTACATTAATCAACTAACCAAATAAATAAATTTATCAAATACATTTGCTTCAACCACTCATTTAAACAGTTATCTACTACCTACTAAATTAGAAACACTATTCGCTATTTAGATAGTTATCCACTATGTGGATCGCTACCCCCTATTTAAACAATTAATTTTGCCGAACATGGCCCTTGCCAAGATCAACGAACATTGTAATAATTCCTAACATTGGTTCTAAGATGAGCAAAGTAAACAAGCAATGAATGAATATGGGAATGCAATAAACAATATGATGTGATGATGTCAATTAATTTTTATGTCACTAGAGATATCAACGGATCAAGGGAGAACTTCCAGATCCAATCCGAGTCGGGTCGGATCGGAGTCTGATTTAATCCGATCCGCAATAATTTCTTTCGCCACGCAATAATTTTATATAATTTTCTATGTTCTACCCATCCGTCGATGTCATGATGTTCGTTCATATATTATATTTACCAAATCCTGAACATTTAAACTAAACAAAGAATAAAAGAAGGAACATATTTCAAACTCAACAAAATGATAGCATGTTCCAATAATTACAAGTCTTAATAACTATGAGATACATCTGAAATATCACAAAATAACATGTCCAACTCATAAAATGAAAAAAAAAAAAAGTAAGAGTACAAATCCTACACTTGCTTCATTTAGCCCTTCTTCTTTATTAGTTTCCGACTAGGTGTATATATATAATGATATCTATAAGTATTATTTGTATAGGGCTGATATTTTCATTAGAATAAAGTGTTAAAATACAATTTTGAACATATCCCTGATCCATATATTGCTGTCTTTTTATCTCATCATGTCTATTCCATTTGCTTATCCATCACAACCATAGTAATATCACCACATACTACCCAATTAGGCTCTCATTAACTTCTTTCAGTGACAAATTGAGGTTGCTAAAAATGAAGATTGAAGGATTTATTGTAGAGGTTTGTAGAAACTTAACACTCATTAAAGCATATACATCAACAGAATCATCAATTCAGATCACCCCAAAAAATGATCAAAATCAACAATCTTTCCAAACCACAAAATGGCAAAATCCAAAGTCTAACTTCTCTTATCTTAACCCCAAAAATCTAAACAACACTCCAAGCCATAAAAATATATATTTAGTTTTGACTGTGTGAACTGTTAAATATAAGGAGAAAGAGGAGATGTGCACTCACGACATACTAGAGAGGGATGATGAAAAGCTTGGCGTCGACCTTGTAGAAACTAGCGAAAAGATAGAGACTCACAGAGAGAGAGAGAGAGAGAGAGAGAGAGAGAGAGAGAGAGAGAGAGCAAGCAAGCGAGCGAGCAAGTGAGGAGTTGAGGATAGAGGAGGGTCTACTCTGACAGTCCGACTAGTGAGCAGTGACTAGCGAGAGGTTGTGACCCAAGAGCGACTAGCGAGCCAAGCAGGGAGAGCAACTAGCAAAGTGCCGAGGAGAGAGTGAGTAACTGGGGAAAAATATTAGGATTTCAACGTTTTAAGTTTTACATATTAAAAAAAAAACCTGCTGAAAAAAAAAAATTAACACTGGGTTGGGCTGGCAACTTGGGGGTGGGTATATTGGGTAGGTTTTATTTCTAAAAATTTTTAAATTTTATAAATATTTAAAAAATTAGTCGGATCGGATTTTATCCTTCCTCTGAATCCGATCCGCATCTGACTCAGGTTCAGATTATTTTTATCGGATTCGGACTCGAATTTTTCTATCTCGAATTCGAATCAGATAATTTTGGCTCGAATCAGATCGGATCTACTTCGAATTCGAATGTAACTGCCATCCCTATATGTTACTAACATTAAAAATTTTTAGTATTCTATTTAAGGAAAAATTTATCATGAAATTTTTTTTTTCCCTAGCTCCCTTTGACGTGCGTCTGCCCCCTAAATGTGGGAGAGTACAAATGAAACAAAGGGCTATATATCATTTGCATAAAGGAGATACAGATTTATGAACCTTAACCTTCGCTAACATGTTTCCGTTCTTTTCTTGAAAACCTTATTGAAGAATCAAGCGGGTGTCCCAGTTATTTTTTCTAGCGCTCCCTTCTCAAGCTCATTTTATTTTCCTTGTTTTTCTGTTTCCTGATGATACTTATGTAGTTCCTTGCTTTTTCAGTTTTCTTTTAATGATTCTCACAATGTAATTATGAATTACCTTAACCTTTTCATTCATTTGTGTGCTCTCAACTTTTTGCGTTTGTGCCCTCCTCCTCCAGTATCATCTCTACTTTCAACTTTTAATCTTCGCAAAATGGCGTTGTAGTTCATGAAATCTTCTATCTTGCTTTAATGTCTCTTTTCCATGTTTCTCTGGGACATATGCTGGTCACTATAGAACAATAGGCATGCAAGATTTGTCCAAAGGGCCAGTTGCCTTGCTTGGATTTTTATTTATTCACTTTATTGGTCAAAGTTGTTGGGAAATTTTTGTATGTTGATCCATGGACGTCATCGATAATGTGGCAAAAAATATCTACCTCAATAACATTAAGTACCCCAGGTATCAATTTAATCATGACATGGTGCTTGGACATTCATACTTAATAATGTTAAGAACTATGACATCCCTTTTCTAACCCCAAAAAAAAAAAAGAAAAGAACTATGACATATGTTATTTGCAGTTACTTGGAGGAAAACTTCAACTAGTTCTATGTAGAGTTTGGATGCCTTACTTTTATCAAAATACTGCGAGCCATCTTCTCTTTTGTTTTTTTTTTTTTTTTGGGGGGTGTTTAGATGCATGTGTTCCATACCAATTGGTTTGTGAGAGATCAAAGAGGCTAAACTAGGGATGACAATGGGTTGGATACGGATTAGATATATAGGCATTCAAATCGATCCGATTAATAATCAGATTTGAAAATCTGATCCAAATTCGACTCCGTCAGATAGGACGTTAAATCAAATCCGGATTGGCTTTGGATTGGATTAAATTCAGATATAATACGATTATACATATTTATTCAGTATTCGCATAATTTTTTGCTTCTAACCTTGCTTTTGCTCACGTGTAAATGTAATGCTAAACACCTCTTTAATGTCAAATAATTTTTCATATCAAACATTTCAATATGTTAAAATAAAATAGTGTTGAAAAAAGAGAATGCAAATTCACTTTAGATGGAAAGTAATAGACAATAGCACAACATACAGTTGGAAGGAAAGAAGAGAAAGTACAACTTTGATTGACAAAGAAGAGAGATCGAGAACAGGGTTTTTGAGAGAGAAGAGAAAATTAGTTAACAAAGAAGATTGCACATAAAGTGCGGACCTAATGTGGATTTTTTTTTATGGTTATGATATTAGAATTTTTCTATCCTCAAAAAAAGTGAAATTATTAAAAAAAATATCGGATCGGATGTTAATCAAATCGAACGGACCTCCTCCAAATGTAATCAGATTGGAGTCGGATTTCGATTATTTTTATTGGTTGAATCATATTATTTTTTTATCGGATTCAAATCAGATAATTTTGCTTTAGATCGAATCGATTTTGCATTGAATTTGAACTATACTGCGATCCCTAGGCTAGAGTCTTATCCATATTTAAGGATGGCAGTAAGCTAGCATTCATATTCAAATTCACCAGACTTATTAGTTTTGAATACATCTCGATTTTATCTTGGGGACCTGGTGATGTGTTTTTGCAGGCCATGTATTCAGGGGCCCATAGTCTAAATTAGCCTCCAGATCTGTGATTTTGTGTTTTATTAGAAAATAGATTTCTAGCTAGTGCATGGTTTGAATTGTATTGTAATTTTCAAGTCCTTTATTTTATTTTATTTTTTGATAAGCCTTTTGTCTCTTTCCTTACATAGTGTTGTGTCCCTGGCAGTTCATTTCCATCTAACCTTGAACCTAAATCTGATTCCCAAGTTCAAAGCTAGTAGGCGTCAAACAAAGGGCCCAAAGTGCTGGTCACACGCCAATGACGTCCAAAATGTTGTCGAAGAAGTTGTTATATGTCATTGAAGTCTTGACGAAGTTATTATAACATAAAACTGATCTCCTAAATGTATTAGGTCTTAAGTTTAATTTTCTAGCTTATTATAATATAATTGTAATGTACTAGTGTCTTTTGTGGCTTCTTCGAGGAAAACTTATTATTTGACCCAACTAAATAAAATTGCTAATAATATGTTAAATCAACACAAATTTCAGTATTGGAACTCTAAGGAACCTAGCTTGATGTAAGGCTATTGAATTTGGCCTGCATGTTCCTTTTATGCACAGTGGAATCAAATTTGATTCAATGTTATGTCTGAATAAACTCATGATTTCTAATGAGTGGATGGTGACATATGTCCCGTAGCAAAACGCCTTTTAAATGTCTTCTTTTGATCAAAATTAGCATGCTATATAATTTAAATAAAATGATAAATATCTTGCTACAAGACACTTCATAAGTGTCTTATTTTTTATTTAAAAATTATATTATCATATTTTCAATTGAAAAAAATGCTATGATCAAATAGTGGAAGTATATTACAACTTATAACTGCATAAAATCATCTTTTTGTTCATAACACATTTCTAAAATATACGTATTATATGTCCATGCAGATAAGGTTAATTTGAATAGGGTGTTATTTAATAATTTGTCGACATTGCCGATGAACATTTAAGGTTAGCAATTCACAGTTAAGTGTTGTTATTGAAAATTTGGTGATTTTGAGTCACCAAATATGTTACTTTATGATGAGACAAGATACTTAAGAGTGTTATGCGTCAAGACATATATAACTACCCTTTAAACAAAATCACTAAATTTTCAATAGATAGATATAAAATGACACCCTAATCAGATTACTCGTATCTGTCGGAACATATCATATGCGTCATGTATAATTGAGAAAAAATATGGATAGAACGATGATTTTACAGAATTTATACGTTCTAATATCCTTTAACTTTTCAATCACACTTTTTTTTAAAAAATTTAAAATATGACACTATAACTTTTAAACCAAGTAAATGAAAGATTTCCGAAGCAACTTCTCGATGGGTAGAGAGAGAAAGTCCAGCGAGAGAAGCTACCTTTCTTCCACGGTGAAGAAAGCTAAACGCCCGTAAAAACCATCTTCTTGATCGCCCCTTACCTGTGAGCAAGCTACTAATAAAGGAAAGAACTTGAGTGACGATATCGACCTTGCTGTGACACTGAATGCTTTTGTTAATATTTGAAATGTGAATAGAACGACTACGAAGGAAATGCAAGTGCCGGAGGAAGAGAGTGCAGGAAGAGGAGATGAGAGAAAATTGCTCGCAATGGATAGATACGTTAAGGATAAGGCCTCAACCGAGTTCATGGGCTATAGAATGAGAACATGCCCAGGTGGAGCAAGAGGAAACTATGGAGCTAATGGGTTCAAGCATTGGTCCGAAATTAGACTATATCCCACCATTGGAGCACAAGGGGGTGAAGATACAGTGTATAGAAACATCAGAAATCCAATCAGAAATCGAATTTTGGAGCTATTTTATTGTATGCTTTGTAGTAGGAGCCATCCCCCCAATCCAGGTCTTGGATGGATTTTTCAGAAGATTATGGGGAAATGAGGGTTTCAACGAGCAATTGTCAAAATAAATGGAGTTTTTACTGTCAAATTTCACTCTATGCTAGAACGAGATGAGGTACTCAAACAGAATTTCATTTACTTCAACAAAAAGACACTCATAATGTCAGCATGGACATTGGTGCAAGAGATTAACAAGGACAAGCTAGCTAGGATACCTGTTTGGGTTAGGTTCCCTGAGTTGGATTTCAAGTATTGGAGAACGGAGGGGTTAAGTAAATTGGGTAGTTTATTAGGGAAGCCACTTGTAACATATTAGGCAACACAGAATAAGTTGCTTACAAAATTTGCGAGACAACTTGTTGAGATTGATTTAAATCAAGAATTCCCGGAGGAAGTCACTTTAATAGATGAATTTGGTATTCTAGTGGTGAAAAAGGTGTAGTATGCTTAGAAACCAATGAAGTGTAGCCATTGTTCAATGTTTGGGCATCTAGAAAAGGCATGTAGGAAGAAACGTAGGAAGGAATGGCATAAGGAAGAAGGAATTCCTGACCAGAACCACGTGCAAGAGGCAACAAAGACTGAGGAGGACTAGACTTAGCACTAAGAGGCCATCTTAGAATTTGCTGTGGTCAACTTTAGGCAACAATGCATCACTTTGCCTGTTGGTTTGGTGCTGCACAATAGTTTTGGCAATCTATCAAAAGACAATGCGTAGTGTATGTTTCTGGAATACAAGGGGCTCAAATGGCCCCAATAAACAGGATGTCATAAAGACTACTCTAATGCAAAATAAATTTGAGGTGTTAGGATTGTTTGAGACTAAAGTTGCAACAGGAAAGGTAGGGGAAATTAAGGTTATGCTAGGTCATTGGGATGTAGTCACTAATGCTACATCTGCAAATGAAAGTAGAATTTGGGTTGGCTGGAATTCTGCAAGATGTCAGGTGGATGTCATGTAAATACGTAACTAATTTATTCATGTTGCCTATACCAATGCAGAAAGAGAGAAGATGTACATCACTTTTGTGCATGGGTTAAATAAGGCCATTCCAAGACATGAACTATGGTTAGTCATGGATAGACTGAGTACATAATATCACCTAACCTTAGTTATTTGTTGGTGACTACAATAGTCTATTAGCTCTAAATGAGAGAGTGTGTGGGGATCAAGTTAGCTATACTGAAATTGAAGAGTTTATATCATGTATGGATAACTGTCAACTAGAGAAGTTGAAGTACATGGGTTCAATTTCACATGGAGCAATCGACAAGGGAACACAAGGGTATTCTCTAGGCTGGATAGAATCCTGGCCAATGAGGTAGCTCTGAACACATACTCTGAGATTACCTAAAGATGTTTCTGATAACAACCCTTTATTGTTACTCTTTCATCATACAATGACCCAAAGGAAGAAACCATGCCACTTTTTCACTATGTCGACCCAGGTCCCAAGTTTCGAACAAGCAGTACTATAGGTTTGGAGACAGGAAGTCAAGGGTTATAGTATGTACCAAGTGGTTACCAAGCTAAAAAGGCTGAAGAAGCCTAGGAGGCAGCTAAATAAGGAAGTCCATGGAGATGTTAAACACAAGGTTGTGAAGACTCAGCAAGAATTACATTAGGTGTAGTATGACATAGATGTATAGCCTATGGATGGTGCACTTTATGAGAAGGAGAAGTAGCTACAACAACAATGCAAGACCTATATCCATGCTGAGAGAAAGCTTGTTATAATGAAAAATAGAGCAGGATTTGCTCAAAATTAGGGACGGATGCATTGCTTTCTACTTTGCTATCATCAAAATAAGGCAGTACACTAACTCTATTAAAGCAATGAGAATGGAAAATGGAGAATGGAAATGCAAATAGGAGGATGTTAGGGGGATACTGGTAAATTATTTTCAGAACTTTCTAGGCAAAAAGACTACAGGGTGCACCCATCTCTAGAGGTGATATTGTAAGGAAAGTGCCTTACTAATGAATAGTAGAGGAACATCATAAAACCAATAACCATAGATGAAGTTAAACAAGCAATGTTTAATAGTAGAGGGTCTAAATGCCCAAGGCCAGATGGGTATGACAGCGAGTTTTTCAAAAGCATATGGGACATTATGGGAGCAGATGTGTTCACAGTAATGCAAGAATTCTTCTTGACAAGTGAACTTCTTGACCAAGTAAATGCTGCTGCATTAGCAATGGTACTTGGATAACAAATCCTACTATCCCCAATGATATTAGGCCCATTGCATGTTGTAACACACTTTATAAGTGCATCAGCGAGGTTCTATGTAATAGAATCAAGCCAACAATACCATGGTTGGTTGATGGGTCACAAGGAGCTTTTGTTGTAGGCAAATCTATTTTACACAATGTCCTAATCTATAAGGATTTAGTGAAATTCTATAACAGGAAAAACAAATCCCCTTGAGCAATTATTAAGATGGATATCTAAAAGGCCTATGACACAGTGGCTTAGAAGTGTTAAGAACAGCCACTGCTTCATTATGGTTTTCCCCCACCCTTTATGAGATTGGTAGTGGCGTGTATTACAACAACAAGGTTTTTTTTTAATCAAATTAAAGGTGATTTATTTGGCTTCTTTGAGAGCAACATAAGGTTGAGGCGCAAGGTTGCCTCATGTCCCCACTCTTATTTGTCATTGTTATTGAATATTTATCAAGAATTTTAAAGATCATTATAGGGCAAAAGGAGTTCAAGTTTCACCCAGGATGCAAAGAACTTAAGATATGCTCTTTGAGTTTTACAGATGATCTATTTCTTTTTTGTAAACCTAAAGTGGAAAGTATGAAAAGTTTAATGACAACAGTCAATCACTTTGCTGATTACACTGGCTTGAAGTGAAGCAAGTCAAAACTGAAATGCTCATAGATAGGACAAAGTAAGAGATAATGCAAAGACTATTGCATATAACTAGGTTCAAGAAAGGTGTATTCCCTATTAGGTACTTGGGAATACCTGTTAAGTCCCAAAGATTAACAAGGAGTGAATGTTACATACTAGTGGATAGAATGGTGGCTCTGGTGAGAGCTTCGCTTGCAAAAAGGTTTACATATGCTAGAAGGCTATAGCTTGTCAACTGAGTGCTCCTAAGTATCATGACTTATTGGGCGCAAATTTTCATTTTACCAAAGTGTATACTAAGGTAAGTGAACCAGATACGTAGAGCTTTTCCGTGGAAAGCTAGAGCTGAAACAAAAGGTGATACCTTGGCTAGATGGGACACACTATTTCTACGTAAATCAGGGGGATAAGCATCAGAGACATTATGAGCTGGAACAAAGCCATGCTAGGAAAACTCTTATGGTAGATCACAACAAAGGAGGATTTTCTCTAGATAAGATGGGTGCACCATTACTATCTCAAGGGAACAACAGTCTAGCAACACCAACCCACAACAAATTGTAGCTAGTATTGGAGGAAGCTAATGCACATCAGAGATGAAATACAAACCAAGCTGGGTATGTCAGAAGTCAATGGGTACAGTGCTAAGTGGGTGTACAACTTAATTAGAATGAGGGCACCCAAGCCAACCTGGTGTGCAACAATATGGCACCTTTAAAAATCCCCAAATGTTCTCTCATTTTTTGGCTTCATTCTATAATGGGCAACTTACATGTGTAGGATGTTAGGGACAGGAATTGATTACCCAATGTAATGCAAATTATGCTAAAAAGAGTATGAAAGCCACGGGCACCTATTCTTCATATGTTAGTTCACCTCAACAGTATGTAAGGATATGTTTGCTGAAATGTTGCTTATGAAAACATGCATGGAAGAGGGAATGAGATTGCAGGATTGCCTGTTCCGAATGTGAGGGAGCTGGAAGTAGAAATAAAAAAGCTATCTATTGGTGGCTATAATTGTATACAATTGCTGGATTGAGAGAAACATGAGACTATACCAACAAGTGCATAGAGATATATTTACAATAAAATAGAATGCGGGAGAATGTTTATGAGTAGATTGAGAGGGATATTTATGAGTAGGTTGAGAGGGATATTTATGAGTAGATTGAGAGAGTTTTAATTAAGTGTGAGCCACAATGTTATTGCCTTGGGTATGCCTTGATCATTAAACTGATTTACATGCTTTTGGCATTAGTGATACATCTTACCTTATTACCCCCCAAAAAAAAACTTTAAACCAAAACAAGACAGTCAATAGGGTGTCTTGCAGCAAGGCATTTATCATTTTACTATGTTATCATATTGAAGCAAATATCAGCACCTATTGTTGCTCTTTATTTACTAGAAATGATATAGAATCATATTTGCTAATGTACAAGACAAGTATACATGCGAATTAAATATATTTGTGCATGAATGCATGTATGTGCATATGTATATATGTAGATATACATATACATATACATATGTGCACATATACTGTAACACCCCGAGTATGGTTTAAAAGATCGAAGTGACTACTTATATCATCAAAGGTGCACCTTTCTTTTCGGAGAGTCCACTAATACGAACTTCACAGTTAAGCATGATTTCACTTATTATGTGTGGCGATAATTCTGGGCGCTCATTTTCGCTTGTGTTTTTGCTACAGTTAGCCAAGTGTGGTTAAATAAAAGTGGTAACATGACCTTTTTGGTGCAGTGGTGGAAACTCCTTCTGTTGTACTGAATCAAAGAAGGACAAAGTTGAATTCAAGAAGAATGTTAAGTTTTCTAATAACACAGCCAAAGAAACGATGTCCACCTCTACAAGTTAGCCAATTTAGATTATGGGAAAGCCTAAATTAGAGGACAGGAAGAGCTTGTCATTCAAGGAAGTAACAAAGATGCATCCCACACTAAAAGAGCTTCAGGAAAGAACTACCCATTTCCTGACTCAAATTTGTCAAGCATGCTGGATGACTTACTCGAGAAGCGTGTCATCGACTTGCCTGAATCAAATACCCATAAGAAGCTGAGATGACCATCAATCCTAAATAGTGTCGGTAACATAGGGTCATTAGTCACCCTCTTGAAAAGTGTATTACACTTAAGTAGCGAATCATGTGATTGGTTAGGGATGAAAAAATCATTCTAGATTTGGATAAAATAACAGAAGCCAACCACGTCACAGTACAAGAGATTGATCAGTCAAATTCTAAAATGAATCTCACTGAGGCAGCAGAGGCCTTAGGAGAATTCTTCCCAAAAGTTTCTTTGATGGTGTGGTTGTCAACACGACCTCATATTCCGAATCTGATGATGATAAGACAAATAAAGAACAAAGTGTCCCTTTCAAAAGAGGCAACAAGGTCTTCACCATCCTAGAAGCTTTCCTAGTACACATGGATTGGCAGCAAATTTTTCACTTGCTAGAGGAAATGCGTGAACAAATTGTTGTTGACATTTGTAAAGCAAAGCTATATGCTGACAAGTTAAAGGATGCAACCTTATGCACAGTCCTGCCCAATGTGCCACCTGTAACACGGTTGTAACATTCACTAATGATGACTAATTATTGGGTTCTAAACCACATAATCGTCCATTGTTTGTTACTGAATATATTCGATGGTAAACGATTAATCGAATTCTAGTGAATGGAGGTTCAGCAGTCAACATCATGCTAAAGTCTACAATGAACAACTTGGGTTTCACCATCGGAGAATTATCTAAAAGCCGAATAGGGGTATAGGGGCTCAATCTAGAAGGGTAACGTGCGATTAGTATGATTTGCTTAGAGTTGACCATTAGTGACTTGACAACATCAATAATTTTTCATGTGATAGACTCCAAGACTCCATACAAGTTGATGCTTACACATTCCTGGTTACGTGAACACGGGGTGCTAGCGCCAACTTTGCATCAATGTCTCAAGTACAATCGAGAGGGCGAAAGAAAGATAAAGGGTGATGTTAATCCTTTTACCATGGCCAAATCACACTTCGCTAACGCAAAGGACTTCGAGGAAGATGCTGTGCTGAAAGAAACTATCCCAACTGCTATATCCTCCACAAGAAAAAGGGAGTGTAAAGAATGCCAAGGAGACCGACATCCCTCTTGAAGATGGTGGTGATGGCAACATCAAGCCACAACAACAAAAATAAGAGAATGAGCGGACAATTTTAGTCTCATATGTCAAGCAAACAATCGTCGTGGCAAACCCAACAGCGCCAATCTTCATGTACATTCTTAAGTCCCGTGGAGAGGACTCCGAGTCACCATTTAGCGAATGTGCGAGTCTGACACGTCCGCAGGTGTATGGGTATCATAGTATAGATTAAAAGCTCGTTCTCAGGGATCAAAGTAATCTATCAAGTCAAAAGCCCATTAGAATTTGCTAAGTGACAAAACCTTTCAAATGGTCGATTTAAATAAAGTATTTAACTATTCAGAAATTCAATAATAGAAACACATCCAGGAATTTGATTCACCAAGTAAAGAGTCGGATCATGGATTTAAGCATTGCACGGTTAATAGGAAGAACGATTCAAGTAATTGCGATCAAATTGAATTTAATCCTTTATTTTGAAATGAACTAAATTGCCCAAACAAATTCAACTAACACTCTCTTAAGTACATTTGATTTTAGACTAGATTAGAGACCTGTGAATTGCTAAGTTTTCTCCTAACAAGCAATTCTTTCTCGAGTTTTGCTAAATTAAGCCCTATCAATGACGATTGAGTAGAGAGTTTTACCTTTCAGTACTTCACCCTACTACCGACTATAAGCAAGCAAAATTGGTCAAATTCCACTCATATCATTCCAATTTCGAGATAGATATGAATCAACCCAAATATGAAATAAGCGCATGAATTCAAGGATAAAGGATCCAACAACAATTCTATGGCTAACAAATCCCTAGATCAGATAAAACTACTCACTCTATCATGTTTCTAAATTCAACTAAAATAGGAGTTTAAAAGCAAATTCAAGAGAAGGAAGGAAAATTTTACAACAATGGCAGCCCTTGAATTGTGCAACAATTTTCAAGCTTCCAAGAGCAAGTTTCTCCCTTCTAATCTCAACAAAAACTACACTGAAACTAAACTAAACTAAAAAGATGTGAAAGTAGGACTATGGTTACTAGACAAGATCTCTCCTTTCTACTCCGAAACATGCCCTTTTAAGCAGCCATCGAAGTAACCTTAGCCGCACAATAGAGGAAAACGAAGAGGCTAGCAGTTACCAGCTAACCACGGTCTGTGGCAGGCACCACGGTCCAATCATGGTCTTGGCTGGAGCAGAATTTTCTACCCTTCTCATACTCTATGGGCATAGCATCTCAGGGGCAGCCGTGGGGGGTCAACATACACTTGAATGAGGGTCAAATGCTAGGTCAAAGTTGTCCAAAATCTTGCGAATGTCATCAAAGAACCATACCCAAGTATAAAACCAGAACAAGAGTATAAATTTTAACATTAAGCACATAATTCTCCGAAAAATACAGCAAAATGACCCTAAAATGATACACTTTTTTTTATCAAACTCCCATATACTTGAATCGTCACTTGTCCCCAAGCAACATTAAGATCAAAAATTATACAAAAGCTCGTCAGAATAAATGTTGATAGCATCTCAATGACAAAGCCGATCCAAAGTTAGCCCAAAAAGGTGCAAAAATCATTTGGCAAATAGACTAGGGAATGAAATTTTCGAAAACCACTTGATATACCACAATGTTAAATTTGAATCAATTCCCCCAAATCATCAAATACAATCATATTAACATATAAAACAAATGGAGCTACCAATACCGGTAGAACCTCACCATAGTCATGTGGCACCCATCACTCATGTGTTTGAAAATATCTAAAGGTTCCCTCAATTCTCATTCTATGGACTCAAATCTACCATAAGCTTGACAAAACTCTCTAATTCACCATCGCTAAAGTGCAAACACATTAGACAATCATGAGGACTTTCATAAAGTTATAATGGGGCCATGGGTAAAGGTAAGAGGGGAACAAATGTTTTGAATGTGGAGCTAGAAGTCATAAACTAAGAGCTGAACATTTCCAATACATCATACAAAATTCTCTCTAAACAAATACAATTTATCAACAAATTACATCCCCAATTGAAGAAATAAAGACTTGAAAATCATAAAGACTCTTTTTTTTTTTTTTGGCAATCCAAACAAAGCTAACACTCTTTTTATTATTTGTTCTCTATTTTTCCGTTTATTCATCTCTTTTTCCTCTTTTTTTTTTTTTCTTGTTCTTCTTTTTCTTCTTTTCCACAAAGAGTTATCCAAGGGAAATCTTATATAAATGGAAAATTTCAACTCTTCTCTAATCTTTGGACAACAAGACATGGGATTTCTTATATTAATAGAAGAAGTCACATCCCTTCACCAAGCAACCAAAAATCCACCAAAAGATCTCAAAATACCTTACTAATTTCCAAATAAACTTGATGTGTAAGGATAAAACTCTCCTCTAGTCTTGGCTTAAGGATTTAGATAATCATTTGGCCAAAGGCTATAGTAGGAGGTTCAAAGCAATAAAAACGGATATAAGCTCAAGGGAACTAGCAAGGGATATAAACATAACAAAGGTGACTATTTGATCTTTGGGGTTAATAAGTCAAAGAATGCCTCAATTATATTGCCCAAATACATATGCGAAATGTGATCTTGAAAAAAGTAAGTTCTAAAGAAATGATGCCAAGGAAGAGTCGCACATGAATGGACAAGAGACTAAATTGATAAATTAGTCTTGAAAAGCACAAAGCCTTATGGGATATCTACTAAGATCATAACTAGCTCTTTAGTAAACACATGCCAAAATTCATGTAAAGAGTCATGGGGTAATCAACTCGCACTCAACAGATAGTCAAAACATGAACCTCCTTTCCAAAACTCATCTCAAAGATTTCATGCACAATTGGGCAAATCAGAGGATCAATCTAAACCAAAGAAGTCTACCTAATCTACAAAGATCATCATTGAAGGATTTTTTTTCTCATTGTTTTTTCCTCATTTTAAATTTTTTCTTCTTTTTTCTTCAAAGATGCATGCTCCTAATAACTGGTTCACGTAAAATGCAAAAACTATGAAAGGAAACTCTAAAATGCAACCTAAAATGAAAAGAAACCAAAATGAACTTCTAAAATGCTTCTAACCACATAAGATTAAAACCTTCAATGCAATTCCAAATGCAATCACGAATAATATATACAATATACACGCAAGCACACACCAGGCCAAATCAGGCATCAAACGGCATCAAATAAGGACTAACTCCCTCACGCTTGAATAAAGCATTGTCCTCAATGTGTGCACATAGTAGAGTAGGGAGCGGGAGTAGTAAAAAGCAATCAGAAAGGAGGCGGGGGAGGTAGATGGGGTGGTTGGTCATAAGAGATATGCCAATCTCGCCAGGTCTCTAAATAAGCCTTATAGTCCTGGAAGTGTTGAGTCTGGGTAGCAAGCATCTCACAGAGCTCGTCGTGGTGCTTTTCAACAAAGTCACGAAGAGCAGCATTCTCAAAAGCAACATATGCTCGAAAACACACTTGCTCCTCCTAAATGGAGCTAAGGCTAACTTGGAGGTCAGCATAGTCAGTTTGGGGTGGTTGAAAGGAAGAACTAGGTCCGACTTAACTAGAATAAGGGCATGAAGGGGTTGTGGATTGAACAACCTTGGCATCGCCAGGCACTTAATAAAGGTTAGCTCGGTGAAGTAAGGTAGTTCGATCAACAATGGGAAGCGGCAGAAGCTGATCACAGGTGTAAGCCCAATGAAGTAAGGTAGTACGATCAACAATGGGAAGCGACAGAAGCCGATCCTCGTGGTAAATCCAGCACAAACGTTTAGCCTTTACTTTACGAAAGTTCATTATCAAGCTGCTCAGACCTAGATACTCTATCTTCAGGGTTGGGCTCAACACCTAAAAATCTAGCAATAGTTATGACAATACAACCAATGAATATCCTACCCTTAGTGCTAACAACAAGACTATATAATTGCCTGGCTAAACACGCACCAGGGTCAAGCTAAACATGATCAAGCATACAAGATAAGAAATATAACTCAGACAATCTCGCGACATTCAAACTATCATCCCGAGCAAAGAAACAACAAGGTAGGATACGCTGAGCTACCTAAATGCAAGGGTTCTAAATATGGGTGCATTCAGAAGAACTAATACTATGCCTAACATTCCCCGAAAGCTTGCCCCAAAATGCATTTTGGTCGAATTCTCGAGGGACTTGTCAGTTTGGTAAATCCATGCTAGGTGAAAAACCAAATATACTATTTAATGTACCTAAGTTCAACTCATAAAATTGCCCATGCAGATAAAATGAAATATACCCTGCTTGACATTGAGGTCCTCTAGTAATCTCAACATATAATGTACTTAGGAACTCTAAGGTTGGGTCCCAATATGCATGCTCCTTTTATCTTAATGAAATGTCCCATACCCCCCGTGCAAACAACCAATGTATATCATCTAACATTCCTAAATGGCGTAATAATTCCTCATCATAATAACAAGTGGCCACAATCATGCGTTCATTCAAACAAGCATATCGAGCAACATGATTGGGCTTGGTTAAAGCAGGAGGATGAGGAATGTTACATTGAGCTCATGCATTGGTGGAGGTTCGGGAGGTCTATTGAGGCTAGGAAGGTGTTTGACTAGATGATCTTACCTCTGTGATACTCATTTGTCTCTTAGTGGGTGCCATGGTTGCAAAATGAAAGAAGAATTAAAACTAAAAGCTAAAAAAATAAAATTTAAGAAAGAAAAATGAAGAATTTAAGTGAAAAAGAGGCAGAATTAAAAAGGGAAGAAGGCAGTTGTGGAAGATGGGTTAAGGTGAGATGAAGTTGAAGAAGAAATAGTGGAAAGAGGTGAAATTTATGGTACAAAAAGAAAGATGAAGTGAAGAGGAAGGATTTTGAGTGAAAATGGAGTAAAAATGAGAAGAAATGAGGGACAAATGGAGGTTTAGTAATAGTGGCTTTAGAGAGAGAAAGAGGAAGGTAGAGTCATCACGGCCCAATCGTGGTGTCTGCTGGACACCAATTTTCTTGGTTTTCCTAGTTGTGCACCCCCATGGTCATGTTGTTGGGCTGCTTAGCCGTGGTGCCCGACATCTTTTCCTTTGTGTCTCCTCTCTAATGCCTTCTTCTTTTCTCTCCTTTTTTTTTATGTATTCTTCTCCTTTTTTTCATTTTTTTCTTTTCCCTTTTTTTGCCCTTTTTATGCTATGAAAAACTACAAGAAACAATGAAAATCAAAGCTAAAAAAAGAAAGGCTTGGGTTGCCCCCCAAAAAGCGCTCTTTCATGGTCAAGAGCCTAAACTTGCTTCTATGCTTGCTCTGGATCGGTGAGTGTATGGAAAGTGGTTTTATGGCGAACCACAAAATTAAACTTCTTCAAATGTAGGTACCACCTCAAAAGCTCAAGTTGGAGGTCCTTCGTCATCATCAATTTATGCCAAAGTGCACTGTCAGTGTACAAGACAATCCGTATACGCAGTCCATCAAACTGGCCGCTATCTCCTTGTTCAATCCCCAAATCAAAGTCTGCATCACATCTTTCCATAGGGGGAAAAGAGAGAATAGCTCGAACAAACCTACGATAATCACTCATAGCAGACTCATTAGAATCATGGGCCTCAAGCTTGGGTATGCTAGGCAGTATAGAAATAGTAAACTCCACCTTAATATACCCTTGGTTGGGGTTCTCAATAGAGATCCAATCAAAATCAGGAGACTCTTGACAATTCAGGATATCCTTCATGCCAATCTCATGAGAAGGGGGAAATTCATCCAATAAGGGGTAATTAGGAGAAACTAATTTCTCCTCCATATGGGAGAACATAGCATAACACCCTTGTAGTACTTCAAATGGCATCCGCCCCCTTCTTTCATCAATATGGCAACCTGCGGTAGCCATGAAGGGCCTACCTAGAATAACTTGGGCATCATCAGTCTCGGTCATATCAGTAATGATAAAGTCTTCCATTACCCAAATATCTCTTATTTTGACTGGCACATCCTCCACTTTGCCTACAGGTTGCGTTTCAGAACCATATGCTTGTTCTAGTGAAAATGGTGCAAGTTGTAATGGCCCTAAGTGAAGACTATGAAACAAAGAATAGGGCATTAAACTAACGCTTGCACCTAGGTCGCATAAGGCTCTTTCAATTTCCATTTTTTCCACCGCATAAGGCATAGAAAAGCTACTTAGGTCTGGAAGTTTGGCTGGAAAACATGTGGGGATCTCTAAACTTTCATTCTCTATAAATGTCACAACCTTGCCATTGTCATTCCTATCCTTAGTCTCTACCATGTTTATTTCTCTATCCTTTTCAAATGGTGCGTCCTTGGGGTTAATAGGGTCCTCCACCCTGTCCTTCAAGGTAACACAATTACAGTGCTCACGAGGGTTAGATTCTAGTTTTTTTGGGAGTTTATTAGGGGGAGTAGATGAAAAACTAGCTTGTTGGGCTATTTAGGCTTCCAACATCTTGTTGTGAGTTGTAAGCACATCAACCTTAGAGGCTAATTGCTTAATATACTCATCTTGTTATTGCGCCATAAGCATACTTTCCATCATAGCCTCTAAATTGGACTTTTGGGGAGCTTATGGAGGAAAAGGTGATCTTTGAAAGCCGGGGGGTAGCCTAGCATTCCTTGGGGGCATGGTAGGAGCATTTGGATTAGACCTATATGAGAAATTCAGATGATTCCTCCAACCTGGATTACAGGTAATAGAGTAAGGGTTGTTGGCTAGTCTCAAGTTGAAATTTTGAACATAATTGACTTCACTAGGGTCTTGCGAAAAAGGACTCCCAACTTAACAATTCAAAGTCACATGTTCAATAGAACCATAAATTTCACATGGGGGAGGGGTACTAGAATTCCCAGTATTAACATTCATACGGTCCAACCTTTGAGTCATAGCATCAACTTTAGCAGAAAGCAAAGTAAGTGCATCAACTTCAAGCTTACCTCCAACCCACTTGGGTTGGCCTTGTTCGATAGACGATTGAAAATATTTGAGCGCCATCTCCTCAATCAAATTATAGGCCTCGTCTTCAGTTTTATTCATCAAAGTTCCTCCTACCGCCGCATCAATAGTGGACTTTATAGGTTGGGTTATACCATTATAGAAAGCTCGAACAATCATCCACCTTTGAAGACCATGGTGAGGGCATAACCGTAGCAAATCTTTGAACTGCTCTTAAATCTCATAGAGTGTCTCATCATCCCATTGAGTAAAGTTGGTGATCTGATTCCTCAAACTTACCGTTTTGCTTGGTGCGAAGAATTTGGTGAGGAAAGTTCTAGTAAGCTCATCTCATATGGTGATTCATCCCGAAGACAAAGAATTCAGCCATGCTCTTGTCTTATCCCTAAGTGAGAAGGGAAATAACTGTACTTGGATGACATTGGTGGAGACTCTGTTAAGCTTCAATGTGTCACACACCTTTAAAAAGATCGAGAGGTGTAAGTTTAGGTCTTCTAAAGGGGTGCCTTCAAACTGGGATCGTTGCACCATGGAAATAAGAGCCGGCTTGTGCTCAAAATTATTTGCGTCAACATTAGGAGGGAGCGATGCTTGAGGCGATGCCTTGGACTCCAGGGGTAACAAAGTCCCTAAGAGTCCTTCTTTTGCTCAGCTCCTCCTCCTGCCATATCTGATGAAGTTCTTCCATCCTCGCATCTTTGTTCCTCAAGTTTTCGTTTCTTCCTTCTTAAATGAAAAGTCCTCTCGATCCGGGGAACGGGTTCATATAGAAATGGACTTTGCATAAACGGAAAAAATTCCTACAAGCACAATCACCAATACTACCAACGCAATCAAACAAGAAATAGGGGGAAAAAAAACAAAATAAAACACTTAGTCAATACTAACTCAATAGTTAACAAATTGGTCCTTACAATGGTGCCAAAAACTTGACACATCCACAAGCGCACGGGTATTGTAGTATAGATTAAAAGATTATCCTCAGGGACCAAAGTAATCTATCGAGTCAAAAGCCTATTAGAATTTGCTAAGCAAAAAATCCTTTCAAATGGTCGATTTAAATAAACTATTTAACTATTCGAAAATTCAATAACGAAAAAAACATCAAGGAATTTGATTCACCAAGTAAAGACTCGGATCATGGATTTAAGCATTGCACTATTCATGGGAAGAGCGACTCAAGTAATTGCAATCAAATTAAATTTAATCCTTTGTTTCGAAATGAACTAAATTGCCCAAACAAATTCAACTAACACTCTCTCAAGTGCATTTGATTTTAGACTAGGTTAAAGATCTGTGAATTGCTAAGTCTCCTCTTAACAAGCAATTCTCTCTCGAGTTTTGCTAAATTAAGCACCATCAATGACGATCGAGCAGAGAGTTTCACCTTTCAGTACTTCACCCTATTAGCTACTGTACACAAGCAAAATTGGTCAAATTCCACTCGCATCATTTCAATTTCAAGATAGACATGAATCAACCCAAATATGAAATAAGTGCAATAATTCAAGGATAAAGGATCCAATAATAACTTTGTGGTTAACAAATCCCTAGATTAGATAAAACTACTCACTCGATCATGTTTGTAAATTAAACCAAAACAAGATTTTAAAAGCAAATTCAAGAGAAGGAAGGAAAAACTTACAACAATGACAAGCTTTGAATTGTGCAACAATCTTCAAGCTTCCAAGAGCAATTTTCTCCCTTATAATCTCAACGAAAACTACACTAAAACTAAACTAAACTAAAAAGATGTGAAAGTAGGACTATGGTTGCTGAACAGGATCTCTCTTTTCTACTCTGAAACATGACCTTTAAGTAGCCATTGAAGTAACCTTAGTCGTATAATAGAGGAAAACGAAGAGGCTAGCAGTTACTAGCTAACCACACATCAGCACAAGTGAATATACATAATGGCATAACTCTATCTTTTCAAACTAAGGATACAGACACAAAGTGGAGACATTATTTAACATACGGCAATGCAAATTTTACCTTCACTAGCAAAGTGGTGTGCATAGGTTTGAACTTATGTAGCACCATGAACACTCTTGATGAGTCTTATAAGAGACATGGTTTAGTCTAATTTTTCACAAGATCTCTTTCTCATTTTCATCCCTATTATTGCCACTCACCTCAGCCTCTAATGACACTGACGGGCTATTGATGGAATTATACCCGTCCTCCTCCAAAGCATCAAAAGGATTGCTGTCATCGCTGCTAGAACTTGAATCACTCACATAGGTCACTTCATTTTGAAGGCTTCTACGATGTTTATGTAGCTCCGTTGCCAGAACTTGCAAAATATAAGAGGCAACAAATATCGTTACGTACCAACTACAACATGTACTACCAGAACTATGACATGTACTTATTTACTTGTCTCGTCAGTATTAAAAATGGCTTCTACAATTTGGGTTCTGTATTTGTTTACTAGCTAATCACAATAGGTACAACTAGATATAGCTCTATTAATACTATGATAAACACAATGGGGTTCCCAAACATCCATATATCTAATCCACCCCAATCATAACAAGGCAAACTAGATGCCATCATTAATTTTTTCCCCTACTTGGTTGCTGTATCTATTAAGAGGTACAGTTGGGTATACCTCTATCAAAACTATGGTAAACAGAATGTGATTTCTAAACATCCACATATCCAAATATGCCCTAACTACAATAATGCAACTTAGATGCAAAGATTAATTTTCACACCGACATTTTATGCATTTGTTTACCAACTAATCAAGAGAGGTATAGCTAGGTATAGCTCTACTCAAACTACGGTAAATATAATTGGATTTCCTAATATCCACATATCTAAACCACTCGCTTACAACACTGCAAGTTAGATGTCATTATCAATTTTGACACCTATATTTTTTGTATCTGTTTGCCAATTAATCACAAGATATAAATCTAGGTACACTTCTATTGAAACCATGGCAAACACAATACGATTTCCAAACATTCACATATCTAGTCCATTCCCCGGCCTCCCTTGACACAACACCATCCCAAAAACCTCAATTTACAGCAAACTATTATATTCCCAGAAATTTCAAATTACAAAGCATCCACAACTCAAACAACTTTAATGTACCCCAACAAGATTTTCAAAATTTATTACAAGATTCAGGGATTGACAATCACTTATCTCCCATTCAATCTTAATGGACCCGTTTAGGGGCTAAATGGCACAGTTTTGGAGGTGCTCTATGATCTCCTTCTTCTGTTCCTCTGGATTCCCTATTCTTCGTCACCAGCACTTGATCGTCCTCTTCATCTACCTCGTTACTGTTGCTCTTCTTCTTTTTTGCTTTCTTCAATGCTCTTCTTCTCTCTCACTCTCTCTCTTTTATGCCCTATTATTGCTTTACATAGTGCTACTTGTGAATGAGAATGAGAAGCCTGGGTTTCTCATTGAAGAACTGTTTCACTCTCCTTCTGAAGTGCCTAACTAAGCCCCCCACTTAATCATGGGCATTTTAGTAATTCAACTTTACATTGGAATTTTCCTCACTTGGTTTTCCATCCAAATTCAATGTTAAGTTGTTGCAAAAAAAATGAATTTGTTGGAGCTCATTTAATCTATCACCTCCTTGTAAATTCCCCATAAAACAAAATTAAATGAAAAAGAAAGCTAGCTTACCTCTATGCTATAAAATACAATGTTGAATTGTGGATTGATTTGATAGCTAAAAGTGAAGTTGCAGGCCAGTTTGTTCTGGGATTAATTGACGCCATGAAGCTTCAAACTATTGACAGTGGCAGACTTAGGGGTTTTCTAAATATTATTTTGATGGGTTCAATTGAAAATATCAGGTGGATGCACCATCCTAATGGACAAAGTACACGTACAGGGGCGGCTGGGCCGCATTTAAAAAAAAAAAAAAAATTCGGGTATTGGCCCCCTATCGCCATGTATGTGCCTTGCCTCCACTAGCAACAACCTGTTGATATTTTCAGCAAAATGCTCTTAGTAAGAAATAGTTTATACATCCCAAGAGCAAGGTGGGCATGATTAATCCTCATGCTCCACCTTGAAAGAAAATATTAAAAATATATATTTTATATCTCTTTTATATATCTCTTTTATTTGGAAATATCCTGTAATTATACCATAGGCTAGCTTAGGGGTTAAGCTAGGGTTTTGTGTTCATTATTTGTATTATATATTTGCATCCCTTTTGTTGATGAATGAAAGGCAAAGAACGAAAGGATTAATTCATCAGCCCCAAAGCCACCTCTCTTTTTCTTTCTTTCTCACTGTGTGCTGAAGTCGTTTACTAAGTATTAAGATTATAAATACGTTAAGAAAAGTCAAGAATATTACCTACACTAATGTGATATTTTGGATATAAAGTTAAAGTCTTTACTGAACGTAGTCAAAGTTTAGATTCAATCCTAGGGTCATGAGTGCCGATTAACGCCAACGTCATAAGGTGGTTAAGTATCGAGTTCACACGAAATAGGCACATCACACACACACACACACACACACACATATATATATATATATATATATATATATATACAATATATAATATACATATATATATATATATATATATATATATATATATATATATATATATATATATATATATATATATATAATATATATATATATATATATATATATATATATACATATATATATATATATATATATATATATATATATATATATATATATATATAATATATATATGCACACACACACATATATATTATGTATGTATATATACATATATATGTGTATATATATATATATATATATAGATATATATATATATATATATATATATATATATATATATGTGTGTGTGTGTGTGTGTGTGTGTATATATATAATATATAATATGTGTGTGTATATATATATGTGTGTGTGTGTGTGTATATATATAAAAATATATATATATATATATGTGTGTGTGTGTGTGTGTAATATATATGTATGTATATATATATATATATATATATATATATATATATATATATATATATATATATATATATATATATATATAGGTAACATATATATATATATATATTATATATATATATATATATATATATACATACATATATATATATATATATATACATACATATATATATATATATATATATATATATATATATATATATATATATATATATAATATATATATATATATATATTATATATATATATATATATATATTATATATATATATATATATATATATATATATATATATAGAGTAGGATGACATGACTACCTTCCCTCCATCCTCTTCACCCATGTTCGAATCTGAGTAGGGACCTTCCTGTGCCAATTAATTGGAAGAGGGAGGGCGTGTGTGGGTTAAGCCTTGGGCGCTGGCAACTTTGTCCCCCTTCCCCTAGGCTAGTTGGCTTGTTGGATCTTCCTTGAGATAGGGGATCCAATAGGTGGTCTATATAGGAGAGAATAGCTATATGAGATACTTTAATATAGCATGGGATTGTACATGAGATTTAAAATAAAATGAAAGATTATATGGGATGGATGTAAATTTAATACAATATTAATTCTATATAATAAGATTTACTTCTCATATACCTTCCTATTATTTAATAATAAAATTTAATCATAAATTATATATGATTTAATATTGCGAATGCAATAAAAAAATATGAGTTAGATATTAATTAAGAATAAAAAGTATGTTATTAATAGGGAAAAAAATTTCATTGCTAATACAATATTAAAATATTTAATGAAAAAGTGATCACTTATAATTTATTTGTATGCATAAGTCACCGTCCACATTCTTCCCCATAAATTATTCAGTTACAAAAGTACATTTTATTGGTAATTGTTTATTGCTTATTAGTTATTGTCTAACCTTAGTTTGTAACTGATGACATGCCAAACAATTACTCCAGAAAACTATTCATATCTATATAAATATATTAAAATAAAACAAACTCTTTTCTCCAATTAATACATGTACTCTCGTATGACTAACTGTTTTAAAATGCTTTTCATCCCCATTAGTGCTAGACGGTGAAATATCATTTCATTTTGATTTCTTTTAACATTTCTATTATAATTAACTAGTTTGGACCCGTGCTATGCACGGTGCATGTTAAAATAGACATTTCATAACATATACTATGCAAATAATGAACCGATAGCCATTGTAGACATAGTTAATATTATAATTTACGAAAGATGATAGAATAATCAATGAGAAATATATGTGGATAGCAAATTCATATATAACCATTGGGATGAACAACTAAAAACCACATGACTTAGAAAAATGTCTATAATAGTATGATAGAAATAGTAGATAGTGATTATGACGAAAGACACGCTGAATAACATGATGAGCAACCAATCTATCACGCCAATGACGAAGAATCCACCTCCTCCTTTTATATCTACAGAGGAAATAAAGTTTTAGAAATTAATTGAATGACAATGATGGGGTTGAAGTTTATATTTACACGTGATCTACCTGGTGTACCTAACATTGGTCTTCCGTAAGTAATAAACCTTTTCCTCCCAATGAACTGGTGCAATAAAAGCGATAGGAATTTCTACTTCATAGTGACGTAGGGGCTCCATGACAAATACCCATGGTTGACCTATGTAATCGTCTATAATCGCATAAAGCGATAGATGACCATATGGCTGTAGAAAATATTAACATAGGATAGTCAATAGTAAAAGAATAAACTATGTTAACTATGATACGTAGGGAAAACTGTAATACCTGCGATGCATACGCATCCAACTGGGCAGTGGTCGTATGCAAAAGAATTCGAGCATCCTCATGAAGAACAGTAAACTCTCTACAACCTGTATTATCTTGCAAGAGAACTCTGAAGATATACCTATAATTTTAAATAGCACATGATGGTTTTAATAATGCAAACATGTATTTGAAAAAGTAGAACAAAGTACATAACAATAGGCAATCAAGTACGCAAACCTTTTTTGTGTCAAATTTGGAGATTGACATGCATAGTAATGTACATTCAGAGTGAATACGTAAGAGTGATCACTTTTTTTGCCATTAGTGCAGGCATCATAAATCAACGGGTAAATTTCAATGACGTATGCAAAAAGTTGGCAATATCTAACCTGCATATTGTGAACTGTAAAGATTATGTTTTGTGAAAAGAATATATGCAAGCATAAAGTTACATTTGTAAGGGAAATTTCTAGCTTACATTTTGCGTAGATGCATATTCATATAATCTAATCCTTTGAGCGTCGAACAACTTCCCTAGATTATACATACGTAATGTTCTCTTACGCATGAAATCAAAATGGGTCATCACACCCTTAGTGCTAGAGACCCTAATATATGTAGGGAGGGTAACATGTGTGAGATGAAGTATATATAACTTATAGGGGAAATGCGAATCAAAACTAATGTTGTTGGTTGTATATACCATTCTTCAAAATGTTCTGTTGCTTGAATGTCTGGGTTAATTAGCAATCTATTAATTGGTAAAGTAGAAATCGATATTCCTAAAAGTATATTCTATGCAAGAAAACATATTAATAAAGTATACTATCATACTGATGTTAAACAATTTGATGGGGTGAAAGTATATGAATTGAATGTGATTGTACCTTGATAATCTCTAATGTGTACTCTAGAAGCAAGAAGTATAATTTCAGTACCCAAATGTTACTGAAGATGGGTGCCCTCAACTTCTGTGAAATCTCCCCATAAAGTTAGCCTCAATGGGCGCATGCTACATATAAGAATTAGATGTACCAATATTATTAGGGAGAGTAATATGTATTAATAGAAAAGGAAAAATCTATACTAATGGAAACACATATTGCATATTAGAAAGTAATAATTCGCGCCTTGCAGTGCCCCTGTTCCTTGTCGTTTGTAACGCCGATATTGCCACTACCATGCCGATGACATTTGTACAACAAAATGATATGAAAATGTTATAGATAATTGAGAGAAAATACATATAGAAATATAGGTACTTAAGTTGACCGTGTTAATTATACGTACCTATAACATTGTCACGTGTTCTTAGATGCCGAGGGACATCAATGAATGGCACACAAGGTGGTAGATGCTGGTAAGGAATATCAGGACAATCCTCAACCACCCCAAGGAGTCTCGATCTCGGCGTAAAAACCAACTTCAAATTGTTCTTTACCACATTCCTTTCTCCATCTATCGCAGCATCAACCAAGAGCCCGGAAATGTGGTAAACTTTGCCAGCATCAAGTATAGATCGCCATTGGTTAATTTGAGTATCACCTTCTATGCTGGCGAATATCTCATCACACTATAAAACAATCAACTCCACTGATAAGCAATATACTTGTACATGGTGGGAAAATTTTTAGCAACTTCAATAAACCAATACCTGATAGTCCATGAATATAACTTTCCACAGTATGCGTTGCTCATACACTCAAACCATCATTTATCGCATGAGTCGAACAATTAGGATGACCGATCTATTGCAAGGGTTGATAGCACATATAGGCATAGACGTATGCACTAAACCTGACATATCTGTAACCATTAATACAAAAAGAAAATAGATTAGTATAATCCAATGTAGTGAACACATCATGATAGAAAATGAAATCTATATGAATGTAGATAAGATCATTATTACATGGAAGAAAAGGAACTAACCAAGCATCAGGAACACCATTGAAAATTTCACGGTAGACAATATTTTTAGTCATATTATGAGGCACATCCCTTTTGTTACAAATTAAGAACTTCAGCCCTGAAGGAGAGGTGGTGCGAGATATAGCTACATATAGTTGACCGTGGGAGAACACAGGTTTTGGAAGATAAACTCCTACATAATGTAATGTTTGACCTTGACTTTTATTAATAGTCATTGCAAAACCCAATTTCAGAGGGAATTGCCTTCTTTTCAAGGCAAATGGTGAGTCTTTAGCTGAAGGACTTAAATCAACTCGTAGGATTGTCACTACTTGCCCAGTATTTCTTCCGGTCAAGATTTTGGCTTGGACAACCTTAGTACCAAATCTTTCAATAATTAATCGAGTGCCGTTGCATAACCCTATTGATGGGTCAAGATTTCTCAGTAGAACAACAGGGACACCAACTTTCAACTGTATTTCATGATTTGGGAATCCTGAAAAGTTCATACCATGTAACATCTCTGGTGGACTAATGTCATCAATAACAGAAGCAATATTAGTTGGTAGGAATGTGTCAGAACTCAGGTATGTATGGCTACTACCAAGAACCATTGATAGAATCTTGGAATTTATTTCATCCACAGCAGTGTTTAAGGGGGCCAATATGCAACGGTCTTGAAAGTATGACTCGTCTTTGTATCTTTCCACCAAACCTGGGTACACAAATTTGATCAAGTTTTTAAGGCCATTGGTGTCATTCTTAATGAGAAATTCTTGTGGAATCTCTATCCAATCTAGTTCAGTAGCACCAAGAAATGAGTATCCTTGCACATGACCATTACCAACATTCAAAGTCCATTCTGCAAAACTCTGCAACCGCTCATGTTCATTGTCACTTAAATTTGAATGCATGAGCCGCATGTTGGTTCTAAGATGTTGAATATTGTAGTAAGACCAAAATGCTGCCCTTGATATTGAAGATGCAACAATATCTGCTCTAGTGTACTTTGTAACAACAAGAAGTATTTGCCTGAAATCACCTCCAAAAATGACCATTTTCCCCCCAAATATTGGTTCTGATTGCATAGATCTCGTAAAGACCGCTCAACTGCTTCTACCGTGTAGTGATGGGTTATGGGAGCCTCATCGCATATGATAAGTGACGTTTCCCTAATTGGCTGTGCTAATTCAGACTGTTTAGAAATAGAACATGTAGATGTCTCATTTGCATCAATTGGTATCTTAAACATCGAACGAGCTGTTTTTCCAAAAGGCAATAATAATGCAGCTATTCCTGAGGATGCCACGGATAGCACTATCAAGCCTTTTGATCTAAAATGTATTACAATAGTTTTCCAAAGATAGGTTCTCCCAGTACCCCCAATGCCATAAACAAAGAGGCAACCTCCTTCTCCATGTTCATCTGCGTGAATAGCAGATTGAAAAACTCGTATTTGATCTGTATTCAATGTTGGTAGCAACATCTCAAGGTTATGTTTATCTTGTTCTTGATCATAATCAAGCTGTTCTCTGATAAATTTGTTGCCAAGTTGACGCAGCAGATTAGGTGAAGGCAGAGGCATAGGAGGGAAGTCCCTTAAAGATCTACCATTCTTATTATCATCTTAATTTCGTAAAGTCCAAGGTCTTGTCATTGCTCCACACTAATCTGTAAACTGTGATCTCTAAGATCTCTTTGTATTCGTCACTGTAAATCATCAGTGAGGTCTTCCCAATGTTGTTCCCACAATCGATGGGGGTCAAACACTTCTGAGAACATTAGCATCGAACAGAACATGCTTCGAAGTTTAGCCCCTGTTGCCCATAGAGATGCTTCTGCTAGTGCCTCATGCCACTCATTAGCATCGTCTACCAGTCCTCATGCCAAGCAAGCTTCCTTAGAAGTTGAATATAAGATTCCGCTGACGGTTCTTAAATCCTCATATGACGTAGCTCCCTTAACAATGTGCAACAACATTCGCAGATAGTATCTCTCACCCATGTTTGGGTGAGCATAGGGCAGTCGACCGATGCATACCCTTTGTTTTCTTTTAGTCCATTTCCTCATTCCTTTATTCCATACATAATAAGAAGGGAATGTTGCGTAAGTGTGATGTCTTGCTTCGGTATCTTCAATATTCGCAATGAAGCATCCTATGAGCATAGTAACCCTATGTGCTCCTTCTTCCACAACCCTATGAAGTTCATCATGGTCATTGAATACAGCATGTTGTTGCCCCGGCAAGTGGTACTGCAATAGTTCAACAGATGGATAACGTTGCGTGATCTCGAATTCAAATATTCTCCAAACAGCATCCACCGGTGACACATAACGGCAATCCAAGTACTGTTTAATTTCATTGACATCTTCATAGTTAGAAGGACCAATTCCATGTTCAGGGTTATGGACATTATCTTTGAGGACTATGGTTGCTCTGTCAGCTCCCTTACGCATGTATTTGTGAAGGTAATTAATGACCTTCTTCTGTGCACACCGCTCAACATTAATATGTGCATCATATTTCACACACAAATCACGGTTATATGGTATTACCCATCTGTTGTCCATTCTCTTACCACGAATCGTTACACTTCGACCATCATCCCGACGCTTGTATTTCACAAAACTATTTTCTTCAATAATGGTTATATCACAAAAAGTCTTAGGGTAATGCTTTGTGCACGTGTTACCATCCATGCACGGAGCGTACGGGATGTCAGTGGCACATGGACCATGAATAATATGTCTTGTAACAGTTTCAAATGCGAGGGGGTCTCTGTTTTCATCAAGGAGCTTTGTGCATATTATACGGTCGATGTCTTCGGCACATGTGGGCTTATCTTCACTTGCAAGGGTTAATAATATATGGGCATGTGGTAATTCCCGTTTTTGGAATTTAATAACGTGTATATCTACATATGCAATAGAGGAGTATAGGTTATGAGGATTTAAATAAATGACCATGAATAAAGTACGATTGAGATTTTAGAATCTCCAAAGTACATGACATAATTAGATAACAATAATACCTACTATGACTTTGCCAAAAAGATTTCTCTCTTTGAAGTCTCGTTTCAGCTCTTTTAGCCTAAAGCGAAATACTGGAGCAACAATGTCTGATTTGTAATTCGCATGTTGGCCTGGTTGTTGTGCTAAAGCTTCCTGGATTTCCGACCAATTAGGATTGTAGGTGAATGTGATAAAAAATCTGGATAGCTCATTTGATTACAAATGGCCATTGCATCCAAAAAATGTTGTCTCATATAACGGGGCCCACCTGTGAATGAAGCAGGTAATACTAACCTTCTCCCCATGGCATGGGCATCATTTTCACCAGCAGTAATAGCATCTTGCAAGCCGTTGTATAATTCTGCACGAAGTGTACTTTGGTTCTTTTTTATATATAGTAACCTCTAAGCTTCAATCGCAGCATAACAATCAACTATAAATTGAACGAACAATCTACCGCATCGAATTAGAATGTTTCCTTCATCAACCGTGAACTGTATGAGAAATGCATAAAATTCCCTCATTGTCACCGTTCCTCGAGTAGTGCTTGATCCCCCCACATGTGCAATGTAAGCTGTCCAACCATCCGTTCCATATGGGAATAGCAGTGGGTATTGAAGAGGCATATACGATGGTTGGGTTTCATATACTCCCTGTAAACTTCCGCCTATTTTTCGGACAATAATATCCCGGTGCTCTTCGTCTCCAACGTCACCTCCGACTATGAGAGCTGCAACTTCGTCCACAGTGGGCAATGTATCCTGTCTTCCAGGACGTGCTTTAATAATGCGAATGCTTAAATTAATCACATTATCAGCCTCAAAGATATCACGTGCATTGAGGAAAACCTTCACATAAGGGTTCACAGTATCAAGGATACGTTGTAAATCTTGTAAGGTTTCCTCATCAACTCCTCGTTCACTTTGTTGTCTATTTAACGCGTTGCATCGATTTCGCACTTCAGCATGTGTGTAATAGATATATAGTTGAGCAAATTTGGGTCGTTATCCTTGTGCAGGGAGTATAGATCCAATTCGGTGGTAATTGTTGCCACTTATTCTGAAGGAGTAAGGACCATGCCCATCCATTACTGAGTAATTGATGGACCCACCCATTGATGTGAATGATAACATGGAGTTATACATTCTTGTATTTTCAAGAAAATTGGGGTCATTCAATAATGTGTCTAGTAATGGAGGAGGCGGGGGCAATGCCGGCAATATAACACGTCCGCTTTAACAACAAAGCATGAATCGAGGTTGTGAAACGCTACCTCTTGTGACTCTCTCATCCAACCACATGGCCGCGCGACAGTGCCCATAGGAAACCAAACTTCCCGTGAAATTCCAACGGTTTACAAACCTTCTTGCAGGTGGAGTGCTACGTGCAATTGCTAATTGAATTTCTCTAGATTGTGACTGATGCTGCTCACGTTCTGCGATGAAGTGTGATTGGATGTGATCTGGATGATGCCGGCTAAATAGACTCCATCTTGCATTTTGTCGAGCAAGTCTCGCTCGAAGCCTTCTTACAGTGATGTCACCACTTCCGGTTGGGGTTTCCATCACTAATTCAGATAAATTATGTGCATTATTACTAGATAAAATTTTATTAGTATGATGTTCAATGAAGCAGATTTAATTGCACAAATAGGCTATTTAGTAACATGTTGTCTCCTTGTATGGGGTGTTATTATTAATTTGTACAGATTTGGGAAGGATTTCAGGAGGGTCGCAAATTTTGATATTATGAAAGAGTTTTAAAAGTGTGTGGTTTGCCCATACGCTTGCCTCATGGGCCGCTCATTCGTCCCGAGCGTTATTAACCCCCCTGAGCCCTTCACCGCTCATTTGCGTATGTTTTTTCTGGCTCACAAGCTTTGCACTGCACCAGCTGTAAGCATGCAACACATTTGTTTGGACATTTTTCTAGCTTTTTGCGCTTTATTTAATTTTTTTGGCTTTGAAGCTTGCTCTATAAATAATAGAACAACAAAATAATGACAATGATGGGAATGTAGTTAATGTGTGATATTTTATGAATTTTGCAAAATTTTGTAGGAATTTTGTTTATTCTTTTTTATGGTTTTTTATAATTTATTTAGTTCTTTATTACTTTTTTTATTTATTTATTCATTCTTTTTTTGTTATTTTTTATTTTTTATGTTCTGCATATTATTTTTTAATTTTTAGTCAGTTTTATGTGTTTATTTTGGTAGTGTTTGTTTATTTTCCATTTTTTTAATTATGTTGTTTATTTTTTTATTTTGTGAATTTTGTTTATGTTTTCATTTTTTTGTTTTTTACATTTTTGTTGTGTACTTTTTGTTTTTTATTTGTAGTTTATTTATTTTTAATTGTTTATTTATTTGCTATTTCGTGTTTTTTTATTTACTTTTGTATTTATTTTTAATATTTTGGTGTTCTATTTACTTTTATGTGTTATTTTTTATGTTGTAGTTATTTATTTATGTATTATATAGATGTATTTATTTTTTTATTTTTTGGAATTTTTTCGTAGGTCAATTTTGAAATAAAGGTAACAAATAAAAAATTAAAAATAAATGTCAGAAAATTTAAAAATACAAAAATTCAAAAAAAAGCAAAAAAGAAAAGAATTAAAAATTAAAAATTTATATTAAAAAATTAAAAAATAGAAAATTAATAAATTAATAAATTCAAAATTAAAAATTAAAAAAATAAGAAATTAACAATAAAGAAATTAACTACAAACAATTTAAAATTACAAAATTAAAAATTTGAAAATTAGAAAATTTAAAAAATTTAAAATTTAAAATTTAAAATTTAAAAATGGGAAAAAGAAAAAATCAAAATCAAAAAAATTAAATACGAAAAATGAAAAATAAAAAATAGAAAAATAAAAATAGAAACCTAAAAACTTAAAAAATTAAAAACATATAATTAAAAAATTAGAATTTGAGAATTATAAAAATTTAAAATTAAAAATTTTAAGAGTTATTATCCATAATAACATTCAAAACATATAGATATTAAGCTTGCATTATTGTATATACTCCAATAGCGACAGTAAATGGTGCGCTTAATTTGAACGTAATCCAAAAAGGGAGAGAAAAATGATCCACCGAAAACAAACAAAACTTGTTAACATTATCAAAAGTAGCTTACAATAATGTGAACATTATTTGTCATATGTTTTCATAACAGCATATTACCTGGATAAATATTAAGCCTTATTGGATTTTTTTTCTTGATTTAACCCCAATAGAGTAGACATATGTTGTTCAAGGAACATAAGAAATCAAAACCATCCATCTTACAGGCAAACCGAATCCCAAATAAATTAAAAGCTATCGAAATTTGAAAATGGAGAGAAAGAAAAGGTGAAGAAGCAGCAATGGGCAACATAAGATCTGATATTATACCCAAATAATTAACAACACAAAAGCTAGCAAACATTGTTTTCTGTTAGTTGTCATAATAACATATAACATGTGCACATAAGTGCATAATTATACCTAAATAATGAACAATATGTCCATAAAAAAAATATTTATGCCTAATATGGACCCGTGCTTTCCACGGAATAATTTAATGTAAGATATATTTTTAAGGAATAACTAAACTAAAAATATAGGAACAATATCTGCATAAAAAAAATATTTATAGAAACAATAGTTATACACACACACACACACACACACACACACATATATATATGTACAGAAAATCATATGTACATTATTTTGCATTATACTTGCCAGAATGACACATATTACAGGGAAAGATATTAAGCCCTTAATCAATTTCATCCGTAATTAAACCAAAAACATAAATAAACATGTTTTGTTCAAGTATACAATAGAAAAACATTGGTTATATTATTCTGTATAATAACATATTATGCAGATAGATATTAAGCTCTTATTGATTTTTTTCCTCAATTAAACAAAAATATGAAATAAGTGTAAAAAAATTAATAAACATCATTTTGATAAGGTCCATTCCGAATAGTTTAAAAAGGTACCTGATTTTTCTACTGGTTTGGACAGTATCTCTAATTTTAATGCCTTTTTTAACTAAGAAAAGTTCTATGATAGGTTTTGGATATTTGGGAGTATTTAGTATAGCTATGTTATTTGCATCATAAATATTATGATAATGTATGTAGTAACCACTGCATAACATGGAATCGAAACAAAAAATGATATGCAAACATAATGAGTATGGTAATACCACAAACTAACCTCCACTAATATGAATATAAAGGGCAAGTTTGCGAACAAAACCTGCAACTGAAGAATATCCAGCAAGAATGAATATTTTTTCCATCAATAATTGAAAGTAGTACTTACTGCCACAAACTTGTCATCGTTATAAAAAATAACTCTACAATCACATTTACATTATTTTGTCATATTTGAATTTTTTAAATTAGAATTGAATTACGTTGATTAGAATACAATTTATTCATATTGTATTTAGAGCAACAGAAAACTAATTGCTGGTTATGTTGAGTAGAATACAATTTCTCTTATATGAATTTTTAAACAATAACATAAACTAATACAGTTTATCTTATTTGAATTTTTTAAAAATAACCCTACAATCATATTCATGTTGATTACAAAACAATTTTTTCACATTATTTTTAAAATACCATCGAATTCCTGCAGTACGGAAAATAAATATGGAGAAAATTTAGAGGATTGTTGGATTATTTGTGTTTAATTTTTGTCGAAATTTGAATTATTCACGTCTAACAATCCATAATACAGAGGTGACTCATGCACTCATACAATGGTGGGGGAAACGCATTCGTTATTATTGTTGGACAAAAATTTTTGACAGAATATTAAAATTTTAGTCGAATGTAAACTACTACAGATGCAACTGTAATGGAGAGGGGACTAAATTACATGCGTGTGGTCCATGGCTTGTGTCAACCTTCATGGATATATATCATATGCACTGCGACAGTGACAATGAAGGTGTGTTTAATTTGTAATTAATCAAAAAAGGGGGAAAAGAAAGGTACAACGAAATCCACCATCAACTTGTGAACGTTAGTTTGCCAATTTTCTGAAAAGATGTTGATATTCAAAAGGATGAGGTTATTACCATAAGTTACATTTTCAATTATCGAAAAGCATGGGAAAAAGTAAACTTTGGAAAATGTAATTAGTTACATGTCTTTCCAATTTGGAATTTAACTTGGCAAAATACGTCAAGTTCATATCCAGGAGCTCACTCTTTGTAAATTAGCATTGACATTAACGGAGTCACCACTAATCAATAATAGGAATAGGAATGCAAGAAAAAATCAATGAAGCACCTTGGGTGCCAAATCCAAAAATAATATGTTATCAGAATATATAGTATTCCGCTAGACTGCTAGTAAGTTCAAACACCAGAATATGCAGGATTGCAATAATAAGTCAAAATATGTTATATTAAGTAAACTAATTCACAAAAAAAAAAAATGAAGCACACATTGCGGTCTTTCATTAAACTAATTTGATAATGGGAACAGTAACACATATATACACAAATATGTTTCGAATTTGTAAAATTATACTTGTAAAAATTCCCCTAATCCTAACATTATAAAAATATCATAAATATACTAAAAGGTGTTCACATGAAAACACTTACAACAATACCAATAAACTTATATAGATGAGTGTAGTTATTAATTTACTTCCCTTGTTAGATATCGAATATTAATTGCATTAACCTATTTAGTACCTTTCAATTTAACGTTAACGTTCAAGGATTTACCTAACTTAAATTTAACCAGGCTAGCTGCTAGTAAATGCTAATAATTTACAACAATACCACTGGGGGCATTCCCACAAATCATGCATCACACCATTACCCAATCTCAATGCAAAGTTTAAGACCAACTTAAAGGATAGAAACGATGTCACAGATATCTTTTGGGGGCCTAACTTAGAGGATAATCTACTAAAAGCTCAAAAACATGAATACAGAGTAGTAATGCAAAATTTCAAAGTCCAAGAATTATATTAACTGAAGGTAGAAAATGATTACATAAATTGAATTGGGGGAAACTCTCATCATTTTCTTATATTATAGATAATCTCTTCGTTTATTCTGAAGAAATAAAATAAAAGAGATAATCAACTAGATTTATATTTAATACCTATCAATGATATACCAACAATCATCAGAATTTAAAAAAGTAATCAATCAGATTAGCCATAGAACCAAGAATGCACAGAATAAAATTAAACAAATAATCAACATCAAAAGCAAAAAGCATCAACAGAAACCCCCTGTAAATAGGGTTTTACATCAACAATTAGCCTATTGCGAATTCTAGAAGGCCAATACCTAAAATTCGAGGAGATAGAGCTTGAAATAACATTTCCGAAGAGTAGCTCCAATGTATCCTGTAACAGAAAAATTCAAAACATCATACCATGACTGAGATTGACATATGTGCCTAGGAAGATCCACAAATCCATAAATTATGGACAATGCATAAATCCAAAGGTATGAGGTTTTTTTCCAATGTGATTATGCATACCTAGCAAGATCAAAACGCTGCGGAAATATGTTTTGCAGAATTCAACTGATTAATTGCAAACGAAATATGAGATGGAAGAGGAGGTTATGAGATAACATGTGGGACTGGGGGATTTGATAGGGTTAAAACCAAAACCACATAGCCGTGAATAATGAGCAGTTAAGTTGTGACGGCGTTGGGGACAAGTAGGGGAGAAGTTTGTCAGTGCTTAGGAGTCTTATGGAGGGGGGAACCATATCATAACTGAGTGAGCTTTTTTGTTTTAAAGAAAATAAAACGCAAATTAAAAGAGAGGATGTGCAACTTAACTGCTCATTGTTCACTGGACCTCTCATTTCAGCTCTTCCTCGTGGATTTTCCGCAACTCGTCGACCATGGGCATAAACTCGCCGTCGTCATAATCAACGGTGACATCTGCGGCACTGGCACCGAAGAAGCGGTGCTTCAAGCCGCGGCGGTGACGGCGACGATGACTCCTCCGCCCTTCCCATAACCGGCGCCGCCAGATTTAGCATCAACTCCAGCTTTTTATTGCCCTCTCTTCGAGAACTGCTACTCATCTTCAGCCAAATTTCACCTGCAAAACACAACCAAATTTCACAATTGAAACCCCCCCTTTTTTGGAAATCATAACTTATGAAAGGGGATTGTAAAAAAATAGAGACTTTCAAGGGAGATTAAATAGAGACTATGAAGGGAGATTATTTGTGGGTAGAAGCTAGATTTTATCAGCCAAGTCGTTTGACGTTCCCAGCTTCGACAACATTCAGGAAAAAAAACTTTCAAAATTCCCAATCAATCTGACAAATGCCCAATCCTAATAAATCTCCACAAAACAAAACACCCAAAACCCACAAAAATCCCATGCCAAAATACCAGAAAAACACCCTTTTCTTTCTCTCTCTACAAAATCACCCTTTCCAGGGGGATTCAGAATTTCTGAGCAATATCCACATGCTGGAAGGAAGAAGAACATCACCGACGAGGGTAGTTTGTAGCCATATGCACATGAGATGAAGGGTTAGAGAGAGAGAGAGAGAAGCAGCACTTTCATTGATGCAGTCATAGGGGAAGAGAGAGAGAGAGAGAGAGAGAGAGAGAGGGGCAGCGTGGAGAGATGGGGACGCTGAGGGATCTAGACATTTTTGGGGGGAAAGAGAAGATAGGAATTCTAGATGTTTGGGTGTAGATGGTAAACCAATCAACGGTTGTTATTTATCTATCATTTAATCTGACGGCTGAAAAGTTCAAATTAATGAGGATTTAGGAAAAGGTAGTTACTAAAACTTTACTATTATGTATTATATAGATTTTCTCTTTTCAATTTAAAAGGAAAGCAATATATAATAACAAAATACATTAGGTTCTAATGTTACTAAAGATTTGGCAACAGCTAATAATACCAAAATTATTAATAAAGATTCTAGTAATGAAAATTTCTAATTGTCAAAGTTATGTACAATCTTTATTCCAAATCTCATGACATTAATAATTTTAATAGTAACTATTATAACTAATAATAAAGAACCAATTACTATGATGGGTACGAAGTATGATATTAGGTTTGTGGTTATTCTCTTGCCAAATATCAATGCATTTATTATAATGACCATTATATTTTGAATTTATCAAATAAAGAATTAGAATTCTTAGTTTAAAGTAAAATTTGTTATAGAGATAAATCCCATACATTACATGCGTTTTAATGCTAGTTCTATATGAAATCACCTGAGGTGACGAAATAGTTGGATAGAAAAATGATTAGGGAATTGCAAAGAAAGGGTGAGCCACATAAGTAGGGAAAACAATTAGTAGATGTTGACCAGTAATGGTCAACATTAAGTACCATCATCACTGAGTGATATGGTAGCTACAATTAGGGATTAACTCAGCATTAATCTGGCATAATTTATAGTTTATGGTTGAGGATATGGACCTCTATAAAAGTGTGTGTGCATTATAGGTTAATACATCCATCTAAGTAGCAACATTTTCTCCAGATCTAATGCTATTTGTTCTATCCTTTACATAAACATAGCCATCTCAGTGGGTTTGGGTTTTGAGTGTGAAACCCTCTGTGGCTCTGGTAGTCATCCATTCGTGGGCAGTTTTCAAGCAGGTGCCAAAAATCTGGCAAGCTTCGCAAAGGTAAACTCTAAACCACCAACAATGGTATCAGAGCTCGCCTATTTTGATGCTAGCCCCAATTTGTATGATAAAATCTTAGTATATATGCACTTAAGCTAATATGCTAAATGACATGATAATCTGTGTGATTATTGGAGACAATGTTATGCATAAATCGAAGTTCAAATTCGTATGCTAAAATGCTGCCTTGTGTGAATCTGCTAGAATTAAAATTTCTTAAATGACTATGCTAGAAAATTCTTATCAGTTTCTATGTGAATTAAATTAATCTAGAGTCATGCCATTCTGATAGAAACATGCCATGAAATTCATGTTTCTAAATATGATAATGTTTTTATGTGCAATACTGATGAAATGCAATCTAAGAAAACCAAGACTAAGATGTGGACTGAGGAACCTCCCAGAACCTCGACTGCCTTCTCACTCCTTGGACCCAAACAAACAAAAAAAGGTGCGGAATAGACTTACCTCGAACCCATTAGCACTGCTTGGAGAGGAGGCGCGTGTGAGTCACGCATTGCCGACAATGACCATTTTTAGGGTTTTCTTCCTCCCACTAACCTTAAACCCTGCCGATCTACTATTTTCCAGCACGAAACCACACCAAAACCATTGACAAGCCGCGTGAAATCCACTCGCCGCCACAGAGGTGGCGCGTTGCACTAGTGGGTGGCTTCAGTCAAATGCTCGGCAACCGATCTACTGGCTGGCATAGTTTTTTGGTTAGTTTTGTATGCCATGCACTCAGTTTAGCGATAAAGTTGCAGTTATCCTCATTTGGGTTTGGATGCTAGTCTCAGTTGTGTACTAAGACTAGGGAAGAGGGCTGGAGCTTGGATGGTAGTCTTAGTTGTGGGCTGAGACCAACAGATTGAGCTTCCCCGGGCTAGAGTGAGAGAGGGTTGAGGTCTGTGAATGAAGAGAGAGAGAGAGAGAGAGATTGCCTTCTGAGCATTCAAAGAGAGAGAAAGCATAAAGTTTCAGTATAGAGAGAAAGAGAGAGAGAGAGAGAGAGAGAGAGAAAGAGAGAAGAAGAATATGGACTGATGAGGCCGAAAAACCATGGGGGTCTCGGATATTGAAAGTGCTTCGTTATTTTTTAAATATGGGCATGCTATAATTCGGCTGGTCAACCATTTAATCTTGACAATTTATATGTACAAGTTTAAGGCAGTTGCTGCATATTGTTAATATCAATTATATTTTCAAGTCAATTTTGATTTTTGAATGCATGAATTTATGTTTAATGTTCAAATGTTTATTATCACATGCCCATTACATATAAATTCATTTTATATGTTGAATAGTTTATTATTATAATGGAAATATGAATTGGTTTCATACATATGTACATTAGTTTTACATAGATTTTTATAAATGTCTATGTGATATTTAAATGAATGTTGATTTGTTTAACATTTTAATTATGGTCCACATGAATGAGTTTTTTACGAAAATATTATAGTAATTAAATTATTTAAAACTCTAGTTCATGATTATATGAGATGATTATGAGTTTAACGAAGTTTTCAATCAGATGACGTGAATGATGAAATTTTTCTTTAATAATTTAATTGCTTAGAAATATGTGTCTTACATCCGTCTTCTGATGAATACTTGTAGATATGGCGACTAACGATGCAATGATTAGTGAATTGTCCACTAGTCAAAAGTTAGATGGGTCTAACTATGGCATGTGAAAGTGGAAGATTCAGTATCTTCTGAACGAGATAGACCTACTGGAACATTGGACGGTAGCCAAGTTTTTGCCATATAACATGGATAAGGATAGCAAGCCTATTGATAATTCTACTGTATAGTATCAAGAAAGCTTACAGGCCTACCAAAATTGGTCCAAGAAGAATCGAAGAGCATGCTTTACTGTGTCGTACTGCATGCACAATGACTTGATTGGAGAGTTTGAGGTGTCTCCCGCAGCTAAGGACTCATGGGACCAACTCAAAATCCATTTAGACAAACATCCAAAACAAGGCTTTATACCTTACAACTGAAATGGATACAATATGAAATCGACTCCAACCGTACCATGGCTAGGCATTTATGAATTATGAGTGGCATAATTCGTAATCTCAAGACTGCTGGTCAAGAAATTTTCGAGGGGAGCAAGTCCTGAATGTGATTCAGGCTCTCCCTTAGGAATCTTGGCATTGGTATAATGTGAAGGTGGTCTTGACTCATTCAGACCACATAAAGACCTTCACTGAGATCCAAAGCCACCTCGAAATGGATGAGGAGTGTCTAGAAATGTACAATACTCCTAATATAGCTCTTGTTGCCAAGGGAAATAGGCCCAGAGGCAATAAGAACGTTTGAGGTTGGTAGGCTAAGCAAGGTTCACCCCCCCCAGAAAGGTAGGCCAAAGGCTGGGTTTGCTAAGAAGCAAAAGGCTAAAGGCAATGGAGAGAAAAATATAGCACGTGTGAAGTGCTATAATTGTGGAAAGAAAGGTCATTATGCTCGAGATTATCCTGAGCATCAAAAGGTATCTTTCTCCACTTGTTCTCCTGAATTATACGTATGCTACAATGCATTAGTCGTTAATTCTTTTCCTAATTGGATTGTAGATACAGAAGCAAGCAAGCATATAGTTCGGGATAGAGCTGGTGTAACACCCCCAACCCGAGGAGGGGTCACGCCACTAGGACTCCCTGGAAGGAAGTCCCTAAGGCTTTTAAAGATCAAGGATTTGAATTAGTATTTAGATAGTCATTCTGGAACAAAACTGCAAGAGTTTCTCCTATTTTAGCAACATTTTAGGGTCTTAACTCAGCTAAGGGTACTTGGAAGTTGGTAATATGGTATTACCAGTTCTAAAAGAACCCAAATTCAACCCCTTGGGCCACTCGCCCGGGATCACGCACAATCAAACAACAAACACAAGGGCTAAAGTAATACATGTACAAGTACAGAGCCGACTACATGCTTTTACATATAACAATGAACTTAAATATTTATGACCTGGTAGGCATCAAACACTTGCAAAGCCGGCAAAGGACTTCTGAGGGGTCGGCGTTGAAATAACTTCAAGATATCTCTAATACCTACTCAAACTGAACCTGGAAAAGGGAATAAGTAAAGGGATGAGTAACCACACACTCAGTGAGAATTCCCCTACTCCTTAAAAATCAAAATCTATTTGCAGGTAATAATACCAATAATAGTCACATATCACGTATTTGTATACTACTATCATATTAGGCAATCATAGTCTCCAAGGAAAGATTACCGCCCTTATACTTCATGCAAGCCCCTCCACTCATTCCTAGGTCATTAATGACTAATCTTCTTTTCTAACAAACATTCAGACACGTAATCAAGTAGCACAAGGAAGGAATATGAGGCTTTCAAACACACTTTTGAAAATATAGTGACTCTTGATATGTTCCAAGAATAGTTTATAAATCACGCTGACTTCTTTAAAGCATATAACTGTTTCTAAAATCTCCTGAAACATATAATTTGGTAAGAAAGGCATGGCAAGAACATTTTTTCATAAGATATGCACTTTTTAAAAGCTTAAATATTCGATGTATTACTAGTATATAACCATATTTCATTTGAAATTTCATTTAAACTATACCTGGAAACACATTCATAAGATATGTGCAGGATATGTACATTTCAAACCTTCTTTCTTTTCTAAAAAAAAAAACATTTCACTTAGCTTCTTGAGTCTCATATTCTTTAAAAGAACTTCTTTCGTAATGGTCCTCTAATGACCCTTATAAGCTTTTCAAATCTTATTCAATATGGCCTTGTAATGGCCCTTAGAAATCTTCTTCTTTTTGAACTACTTAAAATGGCAAAATGTCAATTTCTTTTTTATTAGGAACTTACTCATAATATAAATACATCTTATTGTGCTGGCTAGGGGAGTTCAACACCGCCCTTAAGTGAGATCGTCACGCATAACTCATGTTATCCCTGGGGTATACGTACTTAACTTTTGGCCAAAACGCATCTTAGCAAAGCAATTCCAACCCCGATATTGTCCTCTGTGGGGCAATAGCTTACACCAGGATAATCATATCCTGAGTCTAGTCCCCTTCAAGGTTTTCTTACACATCACATATCAGGGAACAGCTCACACCAAAATAATCATATCTTGAGTCCAGTTCCGAGGAATAGCTCAGGCCATCTTTGCATCCAGCTCCCAACATTACCTTTGGGGGAAACAGCTCACGTCATCTTTGTGTCCAGTTTCCATCCTCAAGGTCTGGTCACTTGCGTGGCACTTTCTTATCCTTTAAAATCGCATTTCATTTCTCTTTTTCAGTTGATTACTTTGCTGAAATTTTACTTATAAACAAAATGACCATAACCTTTCGAAATGTTTATAGCTCATTCGTTTTTGGCTTTAAAACTTCTTATAAACGGAATAAGGTTGCTAACTCGTAAATCGACTTCGTTTTTAACTTAAAAGCTTCTTATAAATGTAACAAATTTACAAACACGTGAATCGACGTCGTTTTAAACATAAAAGCTTCTTAAAAACATGATAAGTTTGCTAACACGTAAATCGACTTCGTTTTAAAACTTAAAAGCTTCTTATAAACGTAATAAGCTTCTTAATATGTAAACCGACTTTTTTTTAAACTTAAAAGCTTCTTATAAACGTTATAAGCTTGTTAACATGTAAATAGACTTCATTTTTAATTTAAAACTTCTTACAAACGTAGTAAGTTTGCTAATTCATAAATCGGAACTCATTTGAAACTTAAGCTACTTATTCAGCATTTAAATTCAAACTAGATTCGTAATTGAAGCTTTTTGAAACATAAAGCAATGATCAAACTAGATTTGTAAGTGAAGCTTATTGAATCTTAAAGTAATAGTCAAACTAGATTCATAATTGAAACTTATTGAAACTTAAGGTAATAAACTCATTCAAACTAGCACATAACTCAAATTAAGTTTCGTTCTAAACTCATTCAGTTGCCCAAATTTAGTGCGTTGGAAATCCTTTTTATACTCGAAAAAGGATGCTTAAGCAAATTAGGACTTTAAATCATTCTCAGCTTACTACTGTTCAAAACTTAAAATACTTGGATCGCTTATAATTCAAACAAGGTTTCTTCATAATTTTCAACATAAATGCTTCTTAAAATTGTAATGATTTTACTAGCTCGTAACTCGAAACTCAATCGAAACTCAAATAAGCAGCTAGCACACAATTCAAGCTAAATTTTATAATTAATACTTTAAAATGACCTTTTTTAGATCGTTTAAATGCTTCTTAAACATAGGAAGAAGTTATATCCAAACCAATGCCTTAAAACATTTTCAAACTTACTTTTGGTTCACTTTTAAACTTTCTAAACCTATCGACTATTGAGTTGAGTCACTCCCTGAGTAGTTCAACGATTTAGGATTATTTGGACCATAATTATTTTCATAACCGACAGGAAATTGGTAAGTACTTAAAAGCATTCGAAATCATAAAAACAAGCATTTAACAATCCTTCTTAAAGATGTCTAAATTTTAAGAATTAACCACTCAATGTCACATAGCACATTGAGGGAAAAAGGGGTTCACAACTAGCACATTGTACACTTCATAGCACAACTTGGCAGAATTTACTCAATAAGCCATACATGGCCTCACAATCCGCACGATTGCAGTAATTCACAACCCAGGCTCCCTCTTCACACAACACTGACCACAAGAACCTAAAATTTCTCATTAGTTCAACCTCAAACCATTCAACTACCAAGCTCAGTTTAATATTATCATAAACAAAACAATAATTCACAAAACGAATACATATAAGCATGGCGTTCTCATCAATAGCCCTATATAGAAATTAAGCACAGCTGTACTGGTTTAGTAATAACTTCTAAACAGAAATCAACATGCTTCCCAATTAGCATTTTTAAACTTCAAAAATAATTCAGGGCTAATAAACTGATGAAATGACAACAATAAGGCGATAATCTGATTATTAATAATTCAGCAGACTTCCAAACTGTCTAGCCATTAATAATCCAGCAGTAGTTTCAACATGCAATTAACCCACGATTAACAGTACCACAATCGTAATTCCTTAATCTCAATTCCAAATTTACCCATACAGATTTCTAACCTCAAATCAACATGTGCTAACTAATTTAGTTAAATTCATTGAAAATAATAATAATTTAGGAGTAAAGAAATCTCCACCTCGAATGGATGATCGTTCGAAGCTGCTGGCTCGGTTCTAGGCGATCGAACAGCACCAACCCTTCGGCTTTTGCTCACCACGCACGACAGTCCCCAAACTGTGCCCAAACCGTGCAAATTGAACCCCAAATTAAACCCAAAACCTCACTCACTGACTTGAATTTGAGATGGATTCCTGAGACTACGAATTTATCCCTAATTTATAGAGGTTTTGAAGCAATTAACAACTAGAATGCATGGCTGAACTTTTACAATGTTTGGGCTCTAGAATTCATGCTCAAACCCACCAAAAACATGGCTAGTTCTCTGGGTTTTACCCAAATTTCGCACTAGGTGAAGGCCAGCTCGTGGGGGAGGCTGAATGGGTGGGATTTACAGTTGTATGGGGCAAAAATCTACTCGAATTCGAGCTCTCTTTGCACATGTATGGGGGAGAACGAGAGGAGGAAGAAGAAGAGCAGAGAGGGGGGGGAGAGAGAGAGAGAAAGATGTTGGGGAGTTCACGTATGAAGGAGGAGGAAGGAGAGGGGGTCGCACACAAATTACCAAAATGCCCCTCCCTCTCTCTTTCTTTTTATTATTTTTGTTCCAAGTTACTTAAGAATTGGTACCGTTAACCTAACTCGTAACCCGAATTCTAAACCCAAAGTCAATAACATGACCTTTCATTGATTACTCGTTTCTAAAAAATGTCTGGGTTTGATTTAATAAACATCGAATTACTTCTAAGGTTGATAACCTAATCATATTCGAGTTCCTACTTGAATTAGTACTCATTAATAACTGTTAATAACGCTTATTAAAAATCGTTGAAAAAATTTTCAAACTAATAATAACAATAGTAATAATTTTAATAGCGACAATATTCTTTTTAATAAAATTAACGCTCACAAGGGCACATAGAAAATAGTTTAACTCGTATCGTTAATACAATACGATTTTTATAACGTAATAATGCATTATGAACAGCTTAACGGAAATAAATTACGCGGGCCTTATAGTTGGATTCGTTGATTTTCATCGGTATCCGGTAGGTTCACAATCTGTCGTGTTAGGAAATGGCAGTGAAGAAAACGTTTTAGGTGTTGGAATGTACCAACTCATCTTGTGAGGAGGGAATAAATTCCTCCTTTTTAATGCTCTCTACGCACTTGGAGTGAGAGTTTGCCTTTTGTCTTTAGTTGCTTTGATGAAGTCAAGTTTTGGTTTTAGTTTTTGTGATGACAGTTTGGATATCTTATATGGTGGCAATGTATTTAGCCACGCTACTTTAAAGGATGATTTCCTTGTACTAGATTTAGATGATTGTTATAGTAATTATCATTCTGTCTTTGTCGCACATTTTGATTCTGATTCTAAATTTATTAAATGGCAAGCTAGACTTGGTCATATTGGCCAAGATATGATGAGTAGGCTAGCTAAAAAAGGTCTTTTAGACCAATCACTAAGGTTAAGTTGCCTGGATGTGAGTAATGTCTAGCTGGCAACACGACTGCGAAACCTTTTGGTAAGGCTTCAAGGGTGTCAAGCCCTTTAGAGCTTATCTACTCTAATATTTATAGACCCACGAATGTGAAAGCACATAAGGGGGCTTTCTATTTCCTCACTTTCATAGATGATTATTCTAGATATAGGTATGTGTACCTATTATAACATCGCTACAAAGCACTTGATGTGTTCAAATGCTTTGTAGCAGAGATTGAGACCTAGTTAGAACGGAGAGTTAAGACTCTTCGAACTGATCATGATCGTGAATATCTTTCACATATGTTTAAAGAATTTTGCAAGGAAAAGAATATGCAAAGATAACTTACGATTCTTGGTACACCACAACAAAATGGTGTGGCAGAATGTAGGAATCGAAGATTGCTTGATATAGACAGGGTAATGATGACACACGCTAATCTCCCAATTAGTTTTTACGGGGATGCATTGCTTACAGCAGCTTACACTCTTAACCGTGTGCCAAGTAAGAGCATATCCACCACTCCATGTGAGTTATGGCATGACAGAAAGCCCTCCTTAGAACATTTACGCCCATGGGGTTCGGCTAGTTATGTACATAACCCAGCACACAAATATGGAAAACTTAGTCCAAAGACCACCAAAATAGTGCTCATACAGTATCCTGAACACTCCAAGGGATATGTTGTGTACAGTTAAGACCCTAATGGTGGTATGACAGAAGTAGATTCACATAATGTTGAATTTCTTGAGGATGAGTTCCCAAGCATTGGTGAAATTAAACAAGGTATAGCATTGTATGAGTTACCACTAGACGATCGGTCAGGGGGAAGATTTAAACGCTCACCGTGTCACCGAGCATAGTACTTTTCCCTTGTCTGGAATAAGTGATGAGTTGTTAGTTATCCAAGAAAATCAACCTGAGAATGATGTTCATCCTCTATCTCCAGTTCATGAACATAAGGCTAGTCCACTTGTTCAGGATAATAGGGATGACTCTCTCCCAGTTGAGGATTCTATACCTCTTAGAGATAGGGGGAGATATACCTCAGTGGGCAAGACAGCATGGGCCCTTTATTCCAAAGGAGTGAACGTGGAAGAATACATCGATGATATTTTCAATTCGAAGAGGAGATATTCATGTGCACTCCTTTAGAGATAGAAGAGCCCACCTCTTTTCAAGAGGCTATTGATTTACCAAATCATAAAGAGTGAATGGAAGTCATAAGGGATGAAATGGACTCTATGGTGAGAAACAAGGTTTGGGAACTTATTGATCTTCCTCCCCCTTGTAAATCCAATAGAAATAAGTGGGTTTTCAAGATGAAACTTCAGGTTGATGGATCAATCGACAAGTTTAAGGGACGTATAGTGGCGAAAGGGTTTACCCAAATTGAGGGGGTAGACTATGAAGAGACTTTTTCTCCTGTGGTGAGCATTGCCTCTGTTCGCCTACTTCTGGGCCTAGTTGCCCATTTGGATTTAGAGCTATTCCAAATGAATGTAAAGACTACTTTCCTTAATAGAAATCTTGAGAAACATATCTATATGGATCAACCTATTGGTGTTATATTAAAAGGTCAAGAGGATAAAGTTTGTCATCTTAAAAGATCTATTTATGGTCTCAAGCCGTCTTCCAAAGCATGGTATTTCAGATTCCATGAAGCTATTATCTCTTTTGGCTTAAACATGGTATCTGAAGATCACTGTGTGTATGTCAAGAAAACTACAAAGGGGATTATGTTTCTTATTTCGTATGTTAACGACATACTGTTGGCTGGAAACAATATGGAGATAATCCAAACCACTAAGCAGTGGTTGTCCTCCGTCTTTGAGATGAGGGACATGGGTGAGGCTAGGTATATCATTAGCGTAAAGATAACTAGGAACCATTCTAAGAAGTTTCTTGGTTTGATTCAGAAGCGTACATTAATAAAATCTTAGAACGTTTCCAAATGTATGTATTATTATGAACCCGTGGATACTCTAGTTGAAAAGAATCTAACCTTAAGTCTCGATTAGTGTCCTAAAACAGACACAGAAAAGGAGAGAATAAACAATGTTTCTATTCCAGTGCAATAGGAAGTTTAATGTATGTCACCTTGTGTACATGGCTAAACATTTGCTTTGCAATTGGTTTGGTGAGTCGTTACCAAAGCAACCCAGGGTCTGCTCATTGGCACGCCGTCAAGAGGATCTTTCATCACCTACGTGGTACAAGCGACCTAGTCCTTTGTTACCAAGGTGGAGATCTTACGCTGAGAAGTTATACAGATGCTGATTGAGTTGGTGATCTGGATGCATTCAGGTCTACCTCAGGATATGTGTTCACGCTATGCGGGGAAGCCATATCTTTGTGCGGTAAAAAACAAGACTGTATAGCACTTTCGACTATAGAAGTAGAGTGTGTTGCTTACTGTCTTACCACCTAAGAGGCAATATGATTGAGGAGTTTTCCTCAAGATCTCAATCTCACTCATAGAGTTGAAGATCCTGTAGAGATGATGTGCGTCAATATTGCTGCTATCCAGTTTGCTAAAGATCCAACACAAGAAGACCAAGTACATTAAGAGGCATCATCATTTTGTTCGAAATGCCATAAAAGAGAAAGAGATTACCATTAAGTATATATCTATAAGTAGGATGATAGCAGATCCTTTAACTAAGCATATTTCTAGAGACGCTTTTAAAGCTCATGTGATAAGCTTTGGTCTTTGTAGGACTTAGTTTTTAGATCTATCTAAATGTATGATGGACATATTTTTACTTGTATTAAGTATTCATGTAATAAAGAATGATGTTTCTTTTCAAATGTTCACAAATATGCAAGTATATTATAAGGCACATTGTAATGTCACCAAGCTTTTGATTGGCCTAGTCACACAGACAATTGCCCTGACACTTAAGTAATGAGCATAATGAGACTAAGTCATATGGACACTAGGTGTGTAATATTGATTGCTCATACAAAGAATGTATGACTGAAAAATATAGTTGCCTTAGTAAGACTAAGATGAAACTCGGGGGAGTCAAATATGAAATAAGTTCTCATATCGAAGCCTTATAGCCAAATTTTGAATGCTGAGATTAACATTGGGTATATTAATCTAGTAATTCAGGTTGGTTTTTTAGGTAAAAGCCAGACTTAAGATTCGCATGGCATAGAAGAGTGACATGCCCAACTTAGTGGAAGCTATGCCATGACACATCCTCATATTGTGTGCGCTAAATGGCAACCCATTTGATGAGTAACAGGTGAGTTCCCTTTCCTTGTCACTGTGTGACCCTCATTGGTAATACTCTTTGACTTAGAGTTATAATATGAAGTCAAAGTATGATATTGCTACTTTAATGTGTTCTTCCAAGGGCCAATATACGGTCCAGCAAGGCACATTAGGAAAGTAGCTATGCTTAGATGAATTATTTTAATTGTCTAAGGAAGAATCATTTCTCCATCACCATATCAAGCCCAGGTGATTATATTCAGTATATAATCAATCGCTATATCAAGTATAAAGGTACAAAGTATGCCATTGGTGATGTTTTGAGTGATTTGGGGCATTGATGTTTCATGAAGGTGTTATGTCAATTAGATGGTGATTTGATATAGCACTAATGGTTTTGTTGTTGGTCGCACGCTCAATTCCCAGTGTTATGCATGAGGGATTTTATTGGCAGCGAGATATGAGACTCGTGGTTCTTGTGACCAAGGGGGAGTTGTTGACCAGTAACGGTCGCAATTAAGTACCATAATCAATAAGTGATATGGCAGTTACAATTGGGGATTAACTCAGTAGTAATCTGCCATAATTACCTGTTATCTTATAGATTACCGCTGAGGTTATGGGCCTCTATAAAATAGTGTGTGCATTATAGGTTAATACACACATCTAAGCAGAAACATTTTCCCCAAATCTAATACTCTCTGTCCTCTCCTTCACATAAACCTAGCCATCCCAGTGGGTTAGGGTTTTGAGTGTGAAACTCTCAGTGGCTCTAGTAGTCATCCATTCATGGGTGGTTTTCAAGCAGGTGCCAAAGATTCGACAAGCTTCCACGCAAAGGTAAACTCTAAACTACAAACAGCAGACTAAAGGCTTGATCATTGTTATGTACTGGCAATGACATAGTCGAAGGATACAATATCATACTCTCATGAGTATATACTCCCTCAATACTGATCAATAAAAAATATTAAAAAGAACTATATAATAATACTCTCCAAAATATATGTATAAATTAGATACAAGAGCACACACTCCCGAGTATATCCAAAAATTGGCAATAATGGTACTTTATAAATCATTGTTTTTTATTTGGTGTAGTACAGCAAGGTTTTATACTACCGGGTGGAAACGGATTTATAATTGACAAGCAGTTTATCATAGTAAATTTTATTTTTCTGCTAGAAAATTACTGTTACATTCTCGCATTATATTTTAAGAATTTGTAAAGTGATCTTAGTTTAAGAAGTCCTTTTTTCACAATGGTTGCATTACATGAATTTCTGTCAATATACTAGGAACATAAAACTGAAAGAAATATTAAAATGATCAAAAACTGAATACAATATTTCAAATTAATAATAAATTAATATAAGAATCATTAATTTTCATTTCGCACAAGATTTCATTTGTCAAGTTGATCACATTTGAACCCATCATAAAGCACGGAAATTAATTTGTTTTTCCTTTAACTTTTATGATTGGCTTTCATTTATGTAAGCATTAAACATTTACTTCCATTAAAAAAAAAAAAGAACTATTGTCAATGTTCACAATTATATCGAAGGATCTTTTCGGTAGGCTGCAAAAATTAAATGAATATCAATATTCTAGGTTTATTTTTGCTTCAAGACAATGACGAGTTTTAGCTCCGTTGTTTTAGAGGTATGTCTTAATTGGATTTTCTTCTATCCATGCAATATTTTATTAAGATTGTAGTAGTATATTATAAACATATACACAGTTTTAGAATTACACTTATGTGATGTTTGGTTGGATGTAAATGCAAGAACAATATAATGCGATCAACTTTGTAATGTAATTATCATTACTTAGTATGTGGTAATTATAATTGCAGGATAGCTCTTTTATTATAGTACTCTTATACAATCAAATAAGGTAATGAAAATATAATTATAAACTTATTTACATTACAAGATTGATTATATCTAACTAAATATTACATTAGTTTTGTAAATAATAATAACTGCAGACTATAATGAATGTAAATTATTATTGTTGCTATAACAAGAATAGTAATATACCTAGACTCACTAAGAAGGCAGAAACATGGGGATTACCGTATAAGATTTTTAACCAACGATGGAAAAACTTTACTACACAAAATTATAATATCTTCATGTACAGTTCTTATATCTTACAATCGGTTTTATAGGTTGTACAGCACAACCAACTTGTACAAGTGGATTTCATTCATTGAAACTACTATAGAGCTCACTAACATTCAGATTCAGCTTACTAAAAATACTGTGTATATCACTAACATTTTAGGGGAACTAATAGATATTTTTACTGAATAAACCAGCGCCAAGCCAAAATTTAAGTTAGCACCTTGCCAGACATTAAATGAGTATTTTATTAATTAAGCGAAAAGATAATTCTAATGAGCAAACTAGACATAGAGTAACATTTTTAGTAATACATATTTCTAGTGAAATGAGATGCATTTTTTATGAACAATATGATTAATATTTCAGTGAACTAACAGACACTTTTAATGAACAAATCAAACTCAAACAAACCCACTGGGTCAGGTTTTTATGAACTAACAGGCACTTTTAATTTTCACTCTTTTTAAGCAATGGGAAAAAAAGGACGAGACAGAATGAGAGAGTATATGAAATTGCGTAATTTATTATGTACAACCGGGTGGACAACTCAATTGTCCACCCGGGTCCACCAACAGCGGTTTTGAGTCCTCCAACTGTCGAGCCCTAGGTTTTTTTTAAAAAAATTTTCGTTCTCCTTAATTTTTTGAAATTGCGGTTTTCATTCCCTCCATTGTTTGATTACTCTTCACTGCTTCGATTACTTTAATGTGTAGCAATTATTGAATGGTTGGGTTTGATCTTAACGTCGCTATTGATGTTGAATCTTCATAAAACGGGAATTGTTCGTCAAGTTTGATAGTGTTTTTTTGATCTCTGTTTTTGTTTTTGGGATTGGAAGTTGCGTTCATTAATTTTGCATTTTGATGAGTTAATTTCGAGATTTTTGAACTGGATTGCATTATGTAAGTTTTGGTTTGCGAAATATGAGAAACGATAGCTCACCATTATGAATTATGTGCTCACTAAATATAGTCGTTGGCTCACTAAAGGTATATATTTAGCTCACTATAAAAAATATGTTACTCTATGCTCAGAGCAGTTTTTGCTCACTAAAAGAAACGTTTAGCTCACTAGGATTGATCTGTGTGCTCACCGATATTGCATTATAGCTCACCACAAATGTTATGGTTGTTTTTCCATATGATATTTTTATTGTTGCTATGTACATATAAGAAACAACGGCTCACCAGTATGAGTTATGTGCTCAGTAAATGTAGTCGTTGGCTTACTAAAAAAATACATTTAGTTCACTTGTATTGTGCTTGTATTCAGCAATCATAAATCACTTCTCTGTTCACCAAATATAATTACTATAATTAATCTTGTGCCTAATAGGGAAAACAATAGCTCACTATAAAAAATTTATTGCCTTGCACTACAGAGCATTTCTGCTCACTAACACAAGCGTTTGGCTTACTAGAATGAAGATTGTGCTCACCAATTATGCGTTATAGCTCACCACAAAAATTATGTTGTTTTTGCAGATGATACTTCGTTTTTCATATCTATATTAGATTGTTCTGTTACTGAGGTTGTAGATGTTGATTATTATAATATATTTCAAAAGGCAAAGGCGCATTCGTAAGCTATATAATATATTTAATGAGCAATACAATATTAGTAAAAAATATTTATATTATCTTTTATTATGACATAAACGCATTCATATTATACACATTTAGTTAGTATAATACAAATATAGTCCAACTCACTTAAAGTATGTCATAACTCACTAAATATAAGTCATAGCTCACTAAAAGATGAATATATTATAACTTAGAATATGAACAAAAAAGTATATGTGCTAACTAAAATTGTTTGTTCACTCATTTTTTATTATGAATGATTAGTATTTCATGCTAAATCATATTGATCACAAAATATATTTTATAGCTCACCAAATATCTATCATAGCTCACTAAATAAATGACATAGCTCACTAAAAAGAATAGTATAGATAGCAAGCAAATAATATTGTAAAGTTCTTAGGTTATGTTACAGCTCAATCATTTTTTACTATGCCATAAGGGTTTTTGTGTTATATTTTGTAAGCATAATCGAAATGTAGTGAATTAATTAAATATAGTCCAACTCACTAAATATATGTTATAGCTCACTAAATATATGCCATAGCTCACTAAGTATATGTCATAGCTCACTAAAAAAATATAAACAACTAGAATATAGTTTAGTAAGTTTCAGATGCACAATAACACTTTTTTTTTAGTACAATAGTATATTTTAATAAATTGCATAGTATTTTTACTAAGTGAAGCCTAGGATACATAAGATGCATTGGTTTGATCTATCTGCTCACTAAAAGTACGTATTAGCTCACTAAAACTGTGTTTCAGCTCACTAATATATTTTAGTGAGCTATACATTATTTTTGGTGAGCGAAACTGGATGCACAACAGCATATTTTAGTGAACTATAGGATACTTTTAGTGAGCCGAAATCCGATGGTTTTTTTTATGTTTTGTACGTAGGGGCAATTTGTGGGCGCGGTTGGACAATTGCATTTGTACAATCGGATGGACGATATACCAACTGATGAAATTGGGAAGTTATACTCAAAATTATTGAATGGGGAGAGCGACAAATGCAGATTATATTACCAAATTCTAATTGCTATAAATTAGGGATAAGGAAGCTCTTGAATATTTATATTGACAAGCTGAATTGGGGAAGGACTTGCTGATTTTATCTTCGGTATCGTCTTTTTTTTCCTTTTTCGTCCTTATAGTTTGGGCTAAAAACAAAGGTGTTTAATAAATAGCTTTTTGGAAAGTTTTTTAAATAAAATGATTTTTGGACCAAAATTTGCTATTTGACTTAAGTGTGTGTATTTCACCATTTGAAATTAGCGTTTAACGGTTAATATTAGCGCTTTGAAATAGCGGTAGCATTTACTAGTGTTATACAGTGTTTACTAGCGGTCAACAACGTTAACCAGTGGTCAGGATTAGAAGGTAGTGGTTAACAGTATTTACCAATAGTTAGGATAAGCGAGCAGCAGTTAATAGCATTTAATAGCAGTTTAAGAATTATTTAGCAACATTCAACTAGAATTCACATCATTTTGCAATGTTTTCTAATAACAGGAGCTTTTTAGCAACAATTATAATCGGCATTTGTAATATAATTATGGAGCAGCAAGAGTTAAAGAAGTTGTAATAATGATTGTAAATGTGAAAATGAGTGAATATGTATCAATTCTTCCTTTTTTATTGCTCGGAGATGAAGGGATTTGGCTAATAGGTGAATTATTTTTATTTTCCCCTGAATCATTTTACAGAAAACTTCATGTGGACTACATAGACTGTAAAAAGTAGTAATATCAACTGTAAAGGTGCCCTAAATTAGTACATAATTAAAATTCAAGGACTACAATCATCGATATTTAAGTCATTTCTTTAGCAACTTTTAGGATTAGCAATTTGCTTTTACTAGCATGTATCAACAAACGTTGGCATACAGTTACCGTTTACCAGCTGTTGCTAATAACGGTTTGCATTTAGCAGCATTCACTAGTGGCTAACAATGGTTATTAGTGGTCAGCATTAGTGGTTAGCAGTTGGAAGTGTTTAGCAATGG
>JAKOGI010000504.1:302500-382500 GCA_029747015.1 Carnegiea gigantea | reverse complement strand
GATAATGCCGCCAGAAATTTCAGACTAAACTTCAACTTCAATAGTTCGAATCGAAACTTTGCTATCTTGTTTGAAACAATAAAAGGAGGTTAAATCCAAATCTTAGGTACAACGTTCTTTCATTTAGTCGTTACTTATCTCCGCCACGATAACTCAGGTGACATTTCTTCCCCACTTAAACAATTCAGATGACAATTTTGGCTATTAAGACAATTTTGGCTATTAAATCAATTTCGATGCTTTAGATCGAAACTTGATTATTGGATTGGAAAAATTTTTAAAAGTTCATCTCCAGATTTTGAACTCAGCATTTTTTCATTTGGTCAATATTTTTCTCCGCCGCAACAATTGAATGGGCACTGACAATAATTGTTGTAGTGGGGATAAATGTTAATCAAATGAAAGAATTTGGAGTTCAAAATTCGTATTTGAGATTCTTTTTATCCTTCCTACTAGATGATCAAGTTTCAATCCAAACCGTCGAAATTGTTTTAATTGCTAAAAATGTCAATTGAATTGTTTTGGTGACGAAAAATATTAACTGAATTGTTATAATGGAGATAAATGCGAATGAAACTAAACAATTCGGAACTCAAAATTCAAATTTGAACTTCTTTTAATATTTCTATTAGATGCTCAAATCTTGATTCGTACAGTTGAAGTTGAATTTTCCTCCTAACTTTCGACGGATCATATCGTCTATTCCTTACGTGTAGTTATGAGTATTCGGTTGTAAATATACAAATTTATGGATACCCAAGGATAATAACATATATGAATAGTACCCATGTGGGTATTACCCACATGGGTAGTACCCATATAAATAGCAAGAGGATGGATTAGATATGATTTGCATAATAATATTTTTGGGTAAAATGTGAATATGGGCATACCCTACCCATACCCTCCCGGGATGGGCATAGGGCAGGTTCAGGGGGAGTAGAGTCATACTCGCACACATATTCATTTCTTAATGCCATCATCATACCCATATTCATACTTACCCACATGGGCAGTACCCATATAAATAGCAAGAGGATGGATTAGATATGAGTTGCATAATAATATTTTTGGGTAAAATGTGAATATGGGCATACCCTACCCATACCCTCCAGGGATGGGCATAGGGCAGGTTCAGGGGGAGTAGAGCCATAGTCGCACACATATTCATTTCTTAATGCCATCATCATACCCATATCCATACTCATACCCATACCCATACTAATTGAGTTTTAAAAATTCTTACCCTACCCATACCCATCAGATACTTTGGGTATTTCGAGTTTTATTCAGGTACATATAACTTGTAAAAAATAATACCCATTAGGTTCATTAAGTTTAATTTTTAAAGTCTCAAAACTAAATAAAGAATACATAAATTATTTTTGTGATGCATCAAGAATTCATTAGTGTACTTATTTTACAATTCACGTACTTATTTTAATACCATAAATTAATTCAGTAGCCTTTGATGTTATGAATTCTTATTATATTTTTAATTTTAGAATTGTCAAGTAATAATTTTATCTTGTAACATTAATAAAGTTGTTGATATCAACATTCTAAAGATTCAAAATCAAAAGACTAAAAAATTAAAAAAGAAAACCAGATGTGGGTATGAGGCGGATTCAAAGAAGGGTATGCCTGTACTGACCTATACCTAAACTTGAACCCTTTTTTAATACACCCACCTCATACCATTTTTTCCATTTTCTATGCTCATACATGCTATAACACAAAGCGGGTTCATATTGAATTTTTCGAGTTCAGTGGAACTCCATCCCTAATACCTGCCCAATGCCAGTCCCTATTTCACGTTAGCCTTTCCCCTCTTCGTTCCTATCTCTCCTCCCAAACATCCAGAAAACCCCTGTCCCCTTTTGTCTTCTTCGCACAACACCCACAGCACCCAACCCCATTGCCATCTCCACCATCTAATAAGCGGCATCATCATCGACCATCATCCAACAACACCAGCATTTTTACCAGCATCAACTCCAACTCACCGCACCATCTACGCCATCACCGTCCTGCTCGCCACCACCGAATCCCTTCTCTAGTTTCACCATCACCATCCACAACATCAACAAATCGAACGACCAAGAATAAGTGGGGGCAAGTATGAATTGGAGCAATAGCAGAGAACGTGTAGGCTAGGGTTTTTAGGAAGATATAATTTCAATGTTAGGATTTCATGGTTCAATTTACAGTTTAAGTTTGTTCGAATTTCTTCTTCAATTTGCTCTATTTTTCCACTTCAGATTTAGTTTTGTTAGCCACAAATTGATTTAATCTACTTCGATCTTGAGTATTGTGATTTTGGCTTTGAAATCCCACGATCTTTTAGTTGAATTCAAGGTTTTGATCTCGCTAATTTTGGGTCTGGTTACTCTGTTTTGGGCCTGGAACTCGGTGATGCTCTCCTTTCTTCTCATAGTTTTAGTTTGAGTTGCTATTTTAGGCTGAACTTTGTTTGTTGTCTTTGGATGCTTGTTCATCACTTATTTCGATCCCCTTCTCCCTTCTCTATTCTTCATTCTGTTCTTCTTCTTCTTCTTCATTCTATGTTCGACTGTTCTACTTCGAGATGACATTGGTTTGGATTCATGTTTGATTGGGTTTGATTTTGATATCTAGATGGGATTGTTCGAGTGTGAATGAGTTTTATTTCTGGGTTTTTATGCTCAGAATTAATTTAGTTTAATTCTATTCGTGTCTCTTGCTCCAATTTCATAATCTTGATGTGGGTTTTGATTACGTTCTATTGAGTTTGGAGTTTCTTCTTCATCTGCGTTTTTGGGCTCTCTATTGTTGCTCAGTTTGCGATCCATGTGGCTCGCCATTAATGAGGTTGAGGTGGTCGGGCGAAGCTTAGTGAATTAGGAGGTCCTCTGTTCTCCATTGTTGGTGTACCCAGATTTTCAGCATGATTGTATTCTTTTGTCATTTAGGTAGTGGTTAGTTGGAAGAAAAATAGTTTTTTTAAAAAATTATTTTTTATGGAAAATATTTTATCAAGAAAAATAATTTTCATGTCATATTTTCCGTTATTTCATACAAGATAAACCATTTTTTATTAAAAAAAGAAAATGTCAATTGAGTTGTTTAAATGATGAAAAATATCGAACAAGTAGTCGCATTAGAGATAAATGTTGACCAAATGGAGGAATTTTGAGTTCAAAATTCATATTTAAGTTTTTTTTTTATTACTTTCTCTCTGATAATCAAGTATAGATCTAAATTGTTGAAATTGTTTTAGTGATGAAAAACATCAACTGAATTATTTAAGTAGCGAAAAATGTCGGTTAAATTGTCGTGACGAAGAAAAATATTAACCAAATGAAGAAATATTATGCTCAAAATACGAATTTGAATATAATTTAATCTTTCCTATCCAATGATCAAATTTCAATATAAAATGTCGAAATTGTTTTAGTAGTAAAAACTACTAACTGCACGATTTAAAGGGTGAAAAAATAAGTGGTAAAAAATATTCGCCTGATGAAAGAATATAAAATTAAAAATATGAATAGCAGCATATTTTAATTTTTTATCTGATGATCAAGTTCCGATCCAAATTGTTGAAGTTGTTTTAGTGGTGAGTCAAATGAATTATTTTCGTGGTAAAAAATGTCGATTTAGTTATCATGGCGGAGATAAATATCAATCAAATGAAAGAAATTTGAGCTCAAAATTTATATTTGAGTTTATTTAATCTTTCCCATCAAACAGTCAAATTTTGTTCCAAACTGTTGAAATCAAAGTTTACACCTAAATTTTAGCTGGCCGTATCATCAATTGAGGAGCACAATCAACTTCCTATCTTCTCAAAAAGAAAATCATTTTTCTCTATTTGGGTTAGAAAATAATTTTCTATTTTTTATTGTAGCAAACAATGGAAAATTGGAAAACCATTTTCGAAAAAATCATTTTCCCCCAACCAAAACTTTAATGTTAAGTTGGGTGTCAGATTTTCAATGTTCATGTGGGTTTACCGGTTCATTTGCGTTAATGCTAGCTTTTGATTAGTTTTATTGTTATTAAAGGACGTAATGTTTTTCATGAGCTCTTACATTTTCCAATTTTAGTATTGATTACTAGTTTTGGTATATTGTGGATTTATTTAGTTCAAATGCATTTATCAGCCGATTATCATCTTTGATAGGTTGCAAATAATTAGTAGATAATTTGGTAGTCGTTAATGTGAATTTATCATTTTCGATTGGATGAGTAGTTTGTGAACAAACTTTTGTCCTTGTCCCTGAGGAGACAACCCTCTAGTGCTATAGCAATAAGTTGTATGCTTGCGGCATTAGGTTTCCTTTGGAAAAAAACATGTGCATAAGCACTAATCTACTGTCAATTTTTACTTATTTTTCATCAAACTTAATAGTAAAAGTTACTAATAAGATTATGAACAAGTTATTTGCCTTCTTTAATCTTTTACAAATTCTGACCATGTTATTCAAAATAGGATGGAGAAATTATTCAGACCCAAAGACATACTGAAAATATAACTGTACAATTATTATAAATTTTACCGTCGATTTAATCATAGTTGAATATTATTATGATCAATTAAAATTTGAAGTGATAATTGCTATAATTAGCTAGTTAATTGTTTAAAAAAACATGTATCTATGTGAAGTATGAAATCCACACTAATATATTGCGACATGCTAACCATACCATACCAACATATGATCCAAGTCTGTAATTTGGATGCATATAGATCCATTAAGGATGGTATGAATCAATTTATTTATTAGGAAAATGCAAATATTTTTATTTTTTTAAATGGGTACAGTACAGAAAATTTCACTGCCCTTCTGGCAAGATTCTAAGTTAACCAAAATAGGGCAAAAATGGTTATGGACAACAAGATGAGAATTACGAATCATAGTTCTGGTTAGCCTCTGCATTAACTGCTTTTTCCTTCAATTTGTTTCTTCTTAAAACCAGCTTTTGCGTGCTTCCTCAAGGTCCCAGCAGCATTAGAGTGCGCATCCGGCATTACGTAGATTGAAATGGTCCCTATGACCACATCCATAGGACCTTTGGTAATCCAAAGCACGATTGTTGCACCTTCGTAATTATATATTCTGCATTTCATCTCTCCAACTATGAGAGATGCATTAAAAATCAATATGTCTGCTTTTCTTTTCTTCTTTGAGATGTTTTTGTATCAGACAGCACTCGCTGCTTATAAAGTACAATTGAAAGCTTCATTCTATGGGCAACTTACGAGACGTGTGAGTGTGGACATATGTATGCACCAAGTAAACTTACCAACTACTGAAGACAAATGTAACTGTTGCAAGCAACTTAGCTATACCCAGTAAAAATTAATCCAACCCGATTCCTAAAACAACTAACTTAAAGTGAATTTGAAAGACAAATTGATGTGAATATTCCCAAACTTTGACCAAATCTATTTCAACAAAATTATCTTTGCAACATAAATTTATTTGGCCAAGCACCACATAAATTATATTTTGAACACCAAGGCTTAGCATAAATAATTTTCTAAATCCACAACTTTAGAAACGATTTTTCGGTCCATCCAACTTTGGTGCAAATAATTTCTGGAACCAAACTTGACAAAACTAACTTTTTTGTTAAATTGCAAAAAGCCCCCTAGGGTTTTAAAATTTCATTTTTGACAACAATCCTTAAAAACTTACTTTCGAAAAATTTAATTTTGTGCTTGTGGTTTTCTGCTCATAGGTACTACTTGAAACCCTCTTTAGACTATATCAGAGCCATGTGACCAAAAATAATTAAAATAATTAAGCTAACTAATGCGTAATTAAGCTAATAAAATATATTTAATGTTTGAATCTTCGCCTACTTAATTGTCTTGCTCCTAATTATTCTCATATTGTCCACTCTCTAGGAGGAACCACTTCATTAGCACTTCAATTAAATTATATTACTGACATAGCTTTAGAACTAAAAGCCAAATTAGTAAAAATTAAAACTGAAGTCAAGGAGATTAAGAGGTAATTATCTGTAATCTATCTTTCTTTAATTAACGAAATCAGACATAGTTGAAAATCAAGTTGAAGTATTAGTGCTCCCTTTCAGCATAAATATCCTTTCAAAAATCCAAAAAAATAAAAATCCATTTGCTTTGCATGATATAGAAATCCAAAAAGAAGTAGGAGAAAAATCAGCTAAAAAATCAACTAGAAAGGCAGAAAAAGAAAAAGAGAATGGAGCATAATTAGTGTAATCTTGACAAAATACATGTTATGTTTGAAAAAGAACAAAATTCGGAAGAATTAAACAAAATCATGGACACAAAAGTTGATAAACAGGATGTATTATTTGATGATAATGAAGAGACTAATAATGCCAAACTAGAAGAAGAAATATATCAACACATGAACCTAATTAAGCTAGAAGATTTAATGTGGTATCTTTAGAAGAAATTAGAAAGAAACTGGATAAAAAATATGGTAAAATGGTATTTGACAATGAGATTAATGAGACTGAAGAAGAGCTTAACACATATGAAATTAAGACCAATCTAGTTAACAATGTAGTTCCTGAACCTGAAGAATTTGGTAGATCTTCTAGAAGAGATACCCATTTTATGAGGCTGAGGTATGTTCCAGCAGGACGTACAACTAACTTTTCTTTTGAATTTATTCCAAGGAAAACTACAACCTTTGAACAAATTGGCCTTACCCCAATTAGTTAAATCGGATATATCGTAAACATCAATGAAGTTCGTAATAGAGAATAAATACTTGAGAACTGAAAAAGATGAATGAATAGTGTCTTAAATTTAAATACTACGTGGACTGTTGTAAATTTTCTAAACTACATTGAACACAACTTTTCAAGTACTGTAACTGATTAGTATGATTCATTAAATTAAGACGGCAAAAATGCATTAAGAATGATGGAAACATTGGCTGCAATGTTCAAAAATTTATATAAGGAAATTGAAACTGAATTTATCGCAGTTAAACTATGTAATGGATCAGTAGGATTCAATTAGACTTAGATATTATGTGAGTCTAAATGATAAATTTGCTAAAAACTTCCTATCACTTGAGATGAAAATAGTTAGGATGGATATGAAAAGATGAGGATAACCATTAAGTATATTTGAAAAATTATCTACAGATTCAATAATATTATGGATCCAAAGAATAAGGTAACAATGATAGAGGTAGAAAAATTTTAAAGTCCTACCCCTATGCAAAAGATCCAGAGGATTAAATCCAATCCTCAGGAGATAAAAATTGATCATTCATGGATATCTAACTTTGTCAACCCTATAAAAATCAATAAGAAAAATGTGATAAAAATTGACGAGAATGGTAATAATACCATTAAACTCCAATTATTAAGAAGTATGAGTGTCATACTAGAATAAGGAGAAAGATCTTCTTCAGCTAAAGAAGAGCTTAAATAAGATGATATAATTACTATGACTAGTGAAATGAGTAGAATGAGTTTTGAACCCGTAAGATGCAGTGTAGACTGAAGTATGATTATAGATAGAAAAGTCATTGGGTACAAAACTAGAATTGTTAGTGAGCCAGTTTATGAAGATGAATTAGTTAAGAACATGTTTATGAAGATATGCTATGAAGCTACCAATACAAATCCTAATAGCATCTTTATTCTAACAAAGGTATGTTTAGAGGGACATAATAAATATGAAGTATGTGCCTTCGTAGATAGTGGCTGTTTTGTACGCTTTGGAAAAAGAACATTATTTTCAGAATTTATGTGGAAGAAAGCCAAGAATTCTTTACAAGTAAGGATCACTGATAATAGCATTATGAGTCATAATAAGATAATAGAAGGATTATCAATAGGATTAGGAGGAATCCAATACATTATACCAGTTCTATGGGCCACTGATCAACCCTCTCATGATGTGATCATTGGAAATCATGTTTAAAGATTATATTCTCCATGCACATAGACCATAAATCAAATAATGTTTATAATTAATGATCACTGAGCTCCTATTGAAAAATTAAGTGAGGCATACACTCATCAGAAAATTGAGTTCACACGCGGCTAATGTGGTGAGAAGGTAATGCCTGCATGGCATGAGATAGCACTGACAATCTCATTACTTGAGTTATCTATTAAAGAGCAGATTGTCGAACAATAAGAGCAATTATGCAAAGAACTCTACTCTGATAATCCTCTAAAATTTTGGAATAAAGATAAGACATTTGCAAAGATTATTTTGTTAAATCCCAATGCTATTATTCAAGTCAAACAAATGGTGTATACACACCAAGATATCTAGGAATTTGATAAACAGATCAACAAACTTCTGGATAAAGGGTTAATCAGAAATAGCAAGAGTCCTCACACCAATCCTGCTTTCATGGTAAGAAATCATACTGAAGAAAAAAGTGAAAAAGTAAGAATGGCAATTAATTACAAAAAGCTTAACAATAATACTATTATTGATAGTTATTATATTTCTAACGAAATAGTCCTTTTTAATAGAATTCAAGGAGCCCATTGGTTCTTGAAAAAAGATTGAAAAAGAGGATACTAACAGATAAAAATGGATGAAGAAAGCTTGCCTTTAACTATATTTAGTACTCCTTAAGGACATTATGAGTGGATAGTAATGTCATTTGGCCTAAAGAATGCACCTCAAATATTCCAAAGAAGAATGGATAACATCTTCAATGACCTTAATTCCTGTTGTTTAGTTTACATAGATGATATCGCCCTTTTTTTTCAAAATCATGGAATAGCTCAAAGATGATGTCTTAGCTATCACTCAAAGATGCATTAATCATGGTATTATATTTGATAAGAACAAGTGCATTTATGCTGAATAAGAAATTGCGTTTTTAGGTCTAGAGATAAAAGCTACATAAATCATTCTACAAAAGCATATTCTGAAAAAAATAGAAAATTTTCCTGAGAAGATTGAAGATAGTAAGCAGTTAGAAATTTTTATTGGATGCCTTACCTATGCTTTAGATTTCATTAAAGATTTAGCTAAACTAAGAAAACCTTTATAGCAGAAACTCAAGAAATGAGTAACTTGGACATGGACCCTTAGTGATTCAAAGATTGTTCAAAACTTCAAAAAGATGTGTAAGAATCTCCCCGTTCTTAATTTGCCAATGAAGGAGATGCTTTAATTATTAAGACATATGCTAGCAATGAGCATTATAGTGTGATACTCAAAATCAAATGAGGAGAAAAATCGTGCAAATATTTTAGTGGAAGTTTTAATAAGGTATAGTGCAACTATCCGATGATGGAAAAACAATTTCTTATAGCCATAAGGGGAATTGAAAAGTTTTTAATATTTTTAGCCCTAAAACCTTTTCTTATTTGAATAGATTGCAAAGAATACTTGATTTTGTAAAAAACAATTTATCAAATATGCAAGCGCAAGGGCGACTCTGACATTGGCAATTATAGCTTAACTAGTTTTCCTTCTCTATTGAACATATACAGGGATCGAAGAACTTTCTGGCAGATAATTTAACGAGAGAACTCACCAATGATGATCATCAGGGCTGAACTCCTATCAGAAAAGGACGAAATCCAAAATGAAATGTCATTATTACTAGAACAGGTTTGTCCTTCTAGTAAAGGTCTTATAAATAATTTGCAATTCCATGTAAAAAATATGTCACGTTTTGGTCAGCTATCTTCTGCCTACCTAATAGCCCAAAGACTTTCCCTTCTAGAGTTACAGTTAATTTCCTAAATTGTCCTTATGATATCCAAGGCAAAATAAGTTTTCATGTTCAAGAAAAATGATTCAATGAGTGATATGTAGCTTGCATCGATTATTATCATAATTATTCTTATGATATTTGGAAATCTTGTAGTACAATAATCTACTTTCCCGATAGATCTAGAGTTAGTGGTGTTAGTTTCCCAACAAATTCAATATCTCCAAATGACTCAGTCGTGAAAACCTAGCAATATGTAATGGTAGTTTATCTCATGGAAATCCCAGGTCCGAGTTCGCATTTTTCTTAAGACTAACTAAATTTCAAGAGTGCATGTTTAAAAGAATCCATTGGATTCTCAACTCCCCTGATGGTTCAAGAAAAATCACATATATTAGATGCCTATAAGTAGAGGTACATTGATTGTTTATTAATTGAGCATGAAAATAGAAAAGGCAAATTAGCCCATTATTTGGTTCAACTAGTTGATCTAGACAATCCCAAAGATCAACAACAAGAATGGTTTCCAAACTGACATGATTAGTTACTGATCCTACTTTAGCAAGAGCTATTGATTTTTTTAATATTTACCATCAAATGGGGCATTGATTGAGCAAGGGGTGATCCTAATGCACTGCAAAAATACTTTCCATCTATCATAATGATTTTAGCAAATATATGAAGGTAGAAGGAGCTACTTCAGAAGATGTCTTTGATTATACCTTTAATATTGGAAATGGAAGATTCTTATCAGAAAAAGGAAAGAAATATCTCCATGAATTATTTTAAAAATGAGATCCAAAGTATGATTAACTAGATAAAGATTTTGATAATTATCTGGATAATAATGGACTGGAAGACATTATTGGGGATAAAGGCATGCAGAATCTTAATAATGATGACTAGTGTTATAAGTTTTAAAAGGCTCTGAAAAGCGGTTGCTCCATTATTATACTATTTTGATAAGTGTCAGGTCTGTAAAATAAAATAGTCTACTATAGCCATGTAAATGTAACTGTAGCCATGTGTAAAATCAGTGTGTATTGTAGTAGGTAGGGCATTCTATGTATTCCAAACCCCTTTGTAAAAGGAGAGGCTGAGGGCTAAGGAGAGACAAAGCCATTTGAGCATTCTTAAGCAAAGTAGATGTCAGGATTCTTCATTTCTCTATGACCAAACATCTTTGATGATCTTAGTTGTTCAACTTCATCTTCAAATCCTTCCATTATACTATTTTCACTTTTAACCTTTCAATAAAAGAAATTTTCCAGTAGGGAATGTTACTCAATCAAACCTCATGTTTTAAATATTATAATTTCTTGACTAAAGCTCCACTATCCTTAAAAGATTAAAAATTTGATTAATGACTATGATCCGAGGTAGGAAATGAAACGGATCTATGTTATGCCTGATGTAAGGAAGGTGTGGTAGAGAGTAGCAATATCTGTAAGTTGGAAGTTAGAGGAACGCCAGGGTCCAATACCGACTAAATTCAGGTAATGGTCGAAACTCTCTAATTAAACTTTAATTATTTTGCTTAGCATGATGAGCCTCTAATCATAGAAAATACAATATTTATAATATAAGTGGTAGATTGTGATAATTAGTACCATTAAAGTCACTATAAGAAGTCCAAACATTAACATAAACTTAGTTTTGTAAAAAAGCCCAGGACCTTGAATATTTGCATTTTGAACCTCAGTTGGACCAAAAGCAGAAACTTCATAAAGTTCACGAGAATAAAAATAAATATTTATGACCCAGAAATCAGTTAACCTAAAAATTGATACGTGCTCTGAAAAACATTTACAGTAAAGTAAGTAGTCCCAAAAATATTTTTCTAAAAATGTGCAATCAGTAAATCATTTTGCCAAACCTAAAGGGACTGGAAAGCAACTTATTCCCAAGCATCAATCCAAACTAAAGATGATCTAATCAGAAGCCGAAATTGAGTAAACTACCATTGACCTGAACATTCTAAACCCAAATTTATTGAACTAGAAACTAAACCAAGTGACCCATTTATGAGATCTAACTGTACATAAATATATTCACATAACATTAGAGCAATTGGAAAGTCAAGCTATGGCTAAAAGACAAACATGAATTTACTAGATTTTATTAAAGAAAATTTACCATATTTTAATTATATTACCCCTATATATAAGCAACTAATTTTATTGTGAGGGAGATGTATATAATTGAATTTGAAAGAAATCCAGCCCACCATTACCCGATCTCGCTGAGAATGTTGCCGCGTAGAACTCTTCCTGTACCGATCTCTTTCTTTTGTTTGTTTGTTTTTTTTTTGTGTGTGTGTGTGTGTGTATGTGTGTGTGTATGTGCGCATCTGTGTCTGTGCCAGTGCCTGTGCCTGTGCCTGTGCCTGTGCCTGTGGTTGTGGTTGTTGATGTTGTTGAGGAGGGGGGCGCGAATGTGTGACATATCATGTTTTACATGTCATAAAGGGGGGACTTTATATAAGAAGTTCTGTATTGATTAATTGGGCCATGAATGTGAAAGTGATTGGATTGGAAGGTGCTATCCAATGAGGGAGGCCGATGTCATATTTATATTGTATAATCAAGGAGAAATCCAAAAATTACATATAGGTTTTATGTATTATTACGCATTCTCAATTTGTTCAAGTGGCAATATGAAGATATTAGCCCTAAAATAATTAACTTAGAAAACAACCTTTCTACAAAGATATTTGCTAATTTTAGCTCTATAGGAATGCATTCAACAAGAAGATTAGTATAAGCAACTCATTTACGAACAAACTGATAATCAACGACAACGTACTTGTGATCATGATGGACTAGATTTAGCAGCCAGTTTCGAGACACTAACATTATCATAATACACCTTCGTAGAAAGTTGAACAACAATACCTTCGTACAAAGGAGCTTGCAAATTCAGATAGATTTAATTACACTATAAGTAACAAAAACAACATTCAGCTCAATTAGAGTCACAGAGACATACAGTTGTTTCTTGGAGCAATAAGAGATAACATTGGGTCGGAAGAGACTAAATAGCCAGAAGTGAAGCAACAAGAAACCTTACAACTAGTCAGCCAACATTAGAATAGGTGGCAATAATAAAGGGGATATGACATGGCAAAGTTGGAGACCATACTCCAAATTAGCGTGAAGACACCTGAAAATACGCTTAGTAGCATGCAGGTGAGTAATAAGGGCATCCATAAATTGGGAAACTCAATGAATACCACATGTAATATCAAGTCTATTCATGGTCAAATATTGCAATGCATCTACCATACTTCTATACTCAAAAGAATGTGTAAATAAGCCCCCATCTGTTAGAATCAAAGAGATTAGAAGGACATGTGATGTCAACAAGCTTAGCAATATGCATATGAAATTTTTGTATCACATCATAAATATATTTTACATGTCCTCAGAAGGGATAAATTTCATTTCAAACCTCAAGGTTATGGTAAATAATTTTCTAAACCCACAACTTCAGAAACGATTTTTTGGTCCATCCAATGTTGGGGTAAATAATATCTGGGACTAAACTGTACCCTAAGTTTTTAAAATTTGATCTTTTTTTAACCCGAATTCTTAAAAACATACTTTCGAATATTTTAAATATGTACATGTGATATTCTTCTCACAGAAGCCCTCTTTTATCTAGTATCAAAGCCATGTGGCTAAAAATAATTAAGATAATTAAGTTAATTATAGTTTATTAAGCTAATCAATTGTGTTTAATGCTTGGATCGTCATCTACTTGCCCTACTTCTAAGCATTCATGTATTGTGCATTCACCAGAAAGAACAATTTCAGTAGCACCACAATTGAACTATATCATTAATATAATTTTAGAATTGAAAGTCAAATCAGTAAAAATTAAGACTCAAGTTAAAAAGTAATTATCTATAATCCATCTTTCTTTAGTTAACCAGATTATATATAGTGGAAAATCTATTTAAGTATTAGCACTCCATTTTAACATAAATATCATTTCTAAAACATAAAAAATAAAAACTCATTCCCTTTGCATGAAGCCAAAGACGTTGAAGAAGGTACGGAAGCCGGAAAAACCACTGAATATGATAACAATGGCATGAACAGCGGAACTACTTATGTTATGCTAATATAATAATAATTCATATAAATGTGCTTACAATTCAATTCTTTCCTTTTTTCCTTTCAAATAAAAATTAATAATTCATATTTTATATGTAATTTACCCTTCATTTTACCTACTTTTAAATCTTTGAAATATATTTTTATGAGTGAATAATACATATTATATATGATTTTCCAATGGAAATAAAATAAATAAATTTAGGTATGAGCTTGATCAATTCGACTCGGTTTTGAGTATTAGTACTCCATTAATTAAGAGATTAGACATAGTAGAAAATCTAATTTAATTATTAGTAATCAATTTTAGAATAAATATCCTTTTCAAAACCTAAAAAATAAAAATTCATTTCCTTTTGCATGACATAACAATCCAAAAAGAAATGGGAGAAAAATCAACTGAAAAATTATTTGAAAAGGCTGAGAAAGAAGAAAAGGATGGACTATAAGCATTATGATCTTAAGAAATTATAGAATATGTTTGATAAAGAATAAAATTCAAAAAAAAACAAGATGTATTATTTGATGGTAATGAAGAGACAAATAATGTCCAGTTAGAAGAAGAACTATATCAAAAAATGAACTTAATAAAACTATAGGATCTTAATGTTGTTCCTTTAGAAGAAATTAGGAAGAAAGTAGATAAAAATATGGTAAAATGGTATTTGATAATGAAATCAATGAGATTGGAGAAGAACTCAGCAGGGATGAAATCGAATCTAATGTAGTTAACAATGTAATTCCTAAGCCCAAAGAATTTGGTGAATCATCTAATGAAATAACCATTTTATGAGACCTATGTATTCTCTAATGGGACATATAACTAACGTTTCCTTTAGATTCAACCTAGAAAACCACTTCCTTTGAACAGATTGGTCTCACCCTAATTAGCCAAATAAGATACATCTTAAATATAGATGAAGCACATAATGGGAAAAAAATATTTAAATATTGGAAAAAGGGTATGAAGAGCGTCTTGAACTTGAAAACCACTTGGTCTACTGGAACTTTGCTAAACTTTATCAAATATAGTTTTTCTGGCACTATAGCTGACAAGTATGACTTGTTAGATGAGGAAGGTAACAATGTGTTAAGAATGATGGACACACCAGCTAGTATGTTCAAAAACTTTTGCTAGGAAATCGAAACTAAATTTATCACAGATAAAATTGATTCCAACTAAAAGGCTAAAGAGTGGGAAAGAAAAATTAATAACATAGAGCTTTGGGACTAAGATATTTGGAGAATTATATTGCTGAATTTAGTTAATATTATTACAAAATTGGATATAACAAAACTGATCTTGATATGTTTTATGATAAATTACCATATCTGATCAGTTCTATAATTGATGAAAAATACATTGTGTGACTTAAAAAAGTAGATATCATTGATATCCTTGGTACAAGAATCTCTTATTTAAGAAAATGGGTCAATGATAAGTGTCTTGATCTCTAGAAGTAAAAGAAAATGAAGAAATAATTTCTAACTTGTTGCAATACTCTTCACTATTGGGGAAATGAACCTAAGAAGAGAGGAAAAGAAAATTTCATAAGAAAAAGAGCTTTAACAAGCAAAGGAGAAAAAAGTACAAGAGAAAGTATCATCACAAGCTAAGCCCTAAAATGCATAGAGTTTTTACAAAAGCTACTTATTGTCCTAGGGGGTGAAATAGTTGTGAATGTTGGGCATGCGAAGAAGCGAGATGTTATGCAAACGAATGACAATATAGGAAAAATAACAAGCTTACAGAAACTTTGGTTAGCCTAAATTATCTTGAGCTTAGCAAGAAGGAATCATTAGATCTAACCTTGAAAAACAACAAGGGAATTGTTGAGATTGTACTGAAGCATGAATATGAAGAGAGTGATTATGAACAAACTAGTTACATGATGGAAATTAGTTCAAGTAGTCTTGGCGATCTTCAAGGAGAATAACTTATTATAGATAATGAGAATGAAGATATCAAATGAGATTGGGTCCTTCCTATAATTCAAAAAGGCATGATCTATAAAAAAATCCATCTTTTAACTAAAAAGCAAGTACGTATGTGAAATGATGAAAAGAGATCCACAGAGTAAAAACTGTAAGTATGATGTCGAGAAGTTAAACTCATTAATTGGGAAAATATCCTTAAGCATAACAAAAATAGAAAGTATAGGTATATCCATGTCGAAAGTGTCTAGGTTCAAATTACTCCATTATAGTATTACCGAAAAGATATTGACCTCTATGCTTTACTCTGTCACACTAGGCATAACCAATTGAATAATCAAATTACCATAGGGATTAAAACTAATTTATGCAATGGTTTAGTAGAATTCAATTACCGACCTGGGTGTTATGTGAACCTAAAAGATGAATTTGCTAAAAACTTCATATCGCTTAAGATTAAAAACAATTGGGATGGATATGAAAAGAGGATATTACTCACTAAGGATATTTTGGAATATACTCTACAAATTAGATAATACTATAGATCTAAAGACTAAGATAACAATGATAGAGGCGGAAAAATTTAAAAGTCCTATTCCAATACAAAAAATTCAAAGGATAAAGTCCAATAAGTAGGAGATAAAAATAGATAAGTCTTGGATATCTAGCTTTGTCAATCCCGTAAAAATTAATAAGAAAAATGTAATAAAAATTGATGAGAATGGTGAAAATACTATTAAATCCCAATTATTAAGAGGCTTGAGTGCAAGATCAGCATGAGGAGAAGGATCTTTGATAGCTAATAAAGAGCTTAATGAAGATAAAATGATTAGTATGACCAGTGAAGTAAGTAGAATGAGTTTTGAACCCGTAAGATATAGTACAAAACAAAGTATGAGTCTAGATAGAAAAGGCATTCGGTACAAAACGGGAATTGTTAGTGAGCCAATTTATAAACATGAATTAGTAAAAAATATGACTACAGAAATATGCAGTGAAGTCACCACTACAAATTTTAATAGCATCTATATCCCAATAAATGTATGTTTAGAGGGAGATAAGAGATATGAATTGTGTGCCTACATTGATATTGGTTGTTCTTTCTATTTCGGAGAAAGATCTCTATTTGTAGAATTTATGCAAAAAAAATAGAAGAACACTTTATGAGTAATGATAGCTGATAATAGCATAATAAGCCATAACAAAACCAAAGAAGGGTTATCTATAGAAATAGGAAGAGTTCAATGATTGTATCATTTTTATGGCCCTCTCATAATATGATTATTGGAAATAATTTTCAGAGGTTATATTCTCTTTGCACACAGACTATAAACCAAACAATATTCATAATAAATGGGCACTCAGTTCCTATTGATGAATTAAATAATTCATGCACTCATCAGAAGATTGAGTTTACATACAACCAGTGTGGTGAGAAGGTAATCCCTACACAACATGAGATAGTATAAACAATTCCGTTACTTGAGTTATCTATTGGAGACCAAATTACTAAACAACAAGAGAGTGCTGTAAACAACTTTGCTTTGATAATCTTCATAAATTTTGGGACGAAGATAAGACAGTTGTAAAAATTAATTTGTTAAATCCCAACACGATTATCCGATCAAACAGATGGTATATACACATTAAGATATTCAAGAATTTGATAAGAAAATCAAATAACTTTTGGATAAAGGATTATTCAGAAATAGTAAGAGTTTTCACACCAATCCCGCTTTCATGGTAAGAAATCATGCTAAAGAAAAAGAGGGGAAAAGTAGAATGGTAATTAATTACAAAAAGCTGAATGATAATAATGTCGTTGATGGTTATTATATTCGTAACAAAACGGCTCTTTTCGATAGAATTAAAGGTGCTTCTTGGTTCTCGAAAATGGATTACAAAGCAAATATCGGCAAATAATAATGGATGAAGAAAGCATTCATTTGACTGCTTTTAGTGCCTCATCAAGGACATTATCAGTGGATAGTAACGTTATTTTGTCTTAAAAATGCACCTCAAATATTTCAAAGAAGAATGGATAACATCTTCAACGATCTTGTCACTACTGTGTAGTTTACATTGATGATATCCTTATCTTTTGGAAGTCCATAGAACAACACAAAGATGATGTCTTGTGCGACCAAAAGATGGAGTGACCATGATATTATTCTTGAAAAGAATAATTGCATTTATGTTGAAGAAGAAATCAAGTTTTTAGGTCTAGAAATAAATGTTGGACAATTCATCCTACAAAGCATATTTCAGAAAAATAAAAAATTTTTCTAAAAAGATTGAAGATAGGAAGCAATTAGAAAGGTTTCTTAGATGTCTTACCTATGCTTTAGATTGCATTAAAGATCTAGCTAAATTCAGAAAACCATTGCAAAGGGCACTCTAGAAAAAAGTAAGTTGGACATGAACCCGTACTAATTCAAAGATTGTTCAAAACTTCAAAAAAATTATAAAAATATTCATGTTCTTAGTTTGTCTAATAAAAGAGATGATTTAATTCCTAAGACAGATGTAGCAATGAACACTAGAGTGCAATATCAAAATGAAAGAAAGAGAAAAACTCTGCAAATATTACAGTGGAAGTTTTGATAAAGCATAATGCAACTATCCCACTATGGAAAAAGAAATCCTTACAGTTATAAGGGGAATTGAAAAGTTCTTAATCTTTTTAGACCAAAACCTTTTCTTATTTGAATTGATTGCAAAAGGATAATTGGTTTTGTGTAAAATCATTTATCAAATTTGCAAGCGCAAGAACGACTCCCTGCAATGTAATTGCAGCTTAACCAATTGTCTTTCTCTATTGAATAGATACAGGGATCAAAGGATTCTTTGGCAGAAAGTTAACTTGCGAACTCGACAATGGTGATCATAAAAGCAGAACGCATGCTGGAAAAGGAGGAAATCCAAAATGAAATGCCACTATTGCTAGAACAAGGTTTCTCCTTTGAATTCTTATGGACATTTTGGAATTTCATATGAAAAGTAGAAGATGCTCTAGTATATTGTCTTCTGTATAACTAATAGAACAAAGATTTAGCCTTTTAGACTTACAAATAAATTATCTAAGGTATTCTTATTATATTCAAGACAAAATAAGTTCTCATGTTCAAGAAAAATGGTTCAACGACCGGTGTGCAGCCTCCATCAACTACTATCATAATTATCCTTGTGATATTTAGGAGTCATAGATTACTATTATTTTCTTCTCTGATAGATCTGGAGTTGGTGGTGTTAGATTACCAACGAATTTAATATCTCTTGGTGACCCCATCATGAAAGCCTGAGAATATAGAATGGTAGCTTACCTCGTGAAAATCCCAAATCCAAAATACCTATTTTTCTGAAAACAAACTAAGTTTCAAGTAAGCATGTTTAAAACGATCCATTGGATTCTCACATCTCCAAACCATCCAACAAAAATTCCATACATTAGAAGTAATGTATGTCAAGGTACAATGTGCAATAATTAAGTATGAAATTGGAAAAGCCAAACCAACATTATCTAGCCCAATTAGTTGATTTAGACGATCCCAATGATCAACCATAGGAATGTTTTCTAGAAAAGCAAGAAATAGTTAGTGATCCTATTTTGGCAAGAATCATTTGTTTTTATAATGTTTATCCTCAAATGTGGCCACTAATTGAACTAGGAAGACCACTAATACATTGCAGGAACACTATGTTTGTTTATCATGATGATCTCAGCAAAGGTATGAAGTAGAAGGAGCTACTTCAAAAGACGCATTTGATTATCTCTTTGATGTTGAAGTCGGAAAATTCTTATAAAAAAATTAAAGAAATACCTTAGTGAATTATTTGAAAAATGGGATCCAAAGCATCTTTAACTTGATAAAGATTTTAATGATTATTTGCATAATGATAGACTAGAGGACATTGTTGAAAATGAAGGCATGCAGAATCTCAATATGGATGACTAGTCTTGTTAACATTAAAGACTCTAAGAAGTTATTGTTCTATTATTGTACGATTTTATCAAGTGTCAAGTCAATAAAATAATGATGTCTACTGTAGCCATGTGAGGACATATGTAATCATGTGAAAATATCAGCGTGTACTGTAGTCATTAGCGCAATCTATGTGGTCTATCTCCTCTATAAAAGGAGAGGCTAAGTGTTGAGAAGGGACATAGTCATTTGAGCATACTTGAGAAAAAGAGAATTTGAAATCTCCATTTCTTTATGAGCAAGCATCTTTGATTATCTTAATAGCTTAAGGCTGTGTTTGGCAACAACGTTTTGGGTAGCGTTTAATGTTTTGACCAAGTCAATACAACTAATTATTTAATTTTTAGTGTTCGATAAACTAGTATTTTGACTAGCATTTCAAGTAGCGTCTAGCGTTTTAAGCAGCGTTTTTGAAAAGCTGATAATATTAACATTTGATATTTAAAAGTAATGCTTCATAATTTTTAGCCTAAAAATATCCTTTAAAAATTTTGTCTTTAGAAGTTATCTATGTCCTTTTATGTCAATTTATATTAACTAGCTAACCTAACAACTAAATTTACCAAACACATTAGTTTAAATCGCTGATCTAAACAGCTATCTACTAACAGCTAAATTGGAAACGCTATCTACTATCTAAACAACTATCCATTACCTGAACCACTATCCGCTGTCCAAATAACTAATTTTGCCGAACATGGCCTAGGTCGCTGTTAAATTTTTCCATTACAATATTTCCACTTGCAAGCTTTCAATAAAAGAAGTTTCCCAATAGGGAATGTTGTTCAATTGAATCTTATATCTTAAATATAATAATTTCTTGATTAAAATTAATCTATGCTTTAAAATATAAAAAACTTGATTAGGACAAAGGTTCGAGTCAGGAAATGAAACAGATCTGTGTTTTAAACTGGAAGCTAGAGGAACGCTAGGGTCTAATGCTAACTAAGTTCAAGTAATGGTCGAAACTATCTAATTAAGTTTTATTTATTTTGCTAAGTATGATGGGCCTATAACCACAGAAAAATATAATATTTATTATACAAGTAGTAGATTGTGATAACTAGTACGAGTAAAGTCATTATAAGAAGTTTAATAGTTTAAAACAAGTATATTTCCTAAAAAAACCAAAAAATAGCTTATTTACATATTTTACCCAATTTTAGGATCTTTCTGTAATTTCTAAAAGTTTTGGACCAAAAGTAAAAAAAGAAATAGTAAGAAAGGTATTAAAAAAATTAGAACAATCGTTCGAAAGGTAGCAAAAAATCATAATATCATACATTAGGGTACTAAAAAATTAAGCCAAAAAAGTGATGTCCCGTCACGGTGGTACAAAGTCAATTACGCACCAAGTGGGCTAACAATATCTTAGCCCAAAGAAGAGAGAATATGGTAAGTGTGAAAAGCAGAAGACACAACCGTTAGAGATGAAACAGTAGGCCTCTTTGCAAGCGGGCATAAAGATGAGGTAATGGACTGAATTATAGAATTTAGAGAGGAAGTGAAGGCTAGACTCTATTGGGACTATGCATGAGTAAAAGGACTAATCAGAGTAACAAGGTAGTCATGTGAGATGGCCACAAGTTACAACGTTTCGGGCAAGTATTTTTTTAAGTGAAAAATACCCTAATGAAATTGCACACTTTGACTTTTATAAATACATCCTGAATTAGGTTCGGGATACTTGCATCCTTTGTAATGAGGCGTAATTAAGACAAACGCATTGAATACAATGAGTTGCTCACTTGTTTCAAGAAGTTATCTTAGAAATTGGAAAACAAGCATTCCTAAAGATACGTGAGAAATTATAATATGAGCGTTTATGGAAAAGTTTTTTGGAAAACGAGGATCTCCCTTTTAACACAAGCATAGGTAAATAATTTATAGTAAAAATCACATTGGAAACTACATCAACCCAAATTTGACCTAGCATATTAGCATTTAATAGAAAAGTATGTGCCATTTCTAATAGACGACGATGTTTGAATTCAGTCACTTCATTTTAGGCTTCTTTGTGAGGTACAATTTACGAAAATAAATATGTTGCTTCAAAAATTAGGCATCAAGTGAAGTGCTTTCAAGTGATATGAAAATATTATATTTTTGCTTCATTGGATATATAGCTAAAGAGTGATGATAGGTATTTTGTCGCAAGACATCCTTAAATGTCTTGCCTCATACTAAATTAATGTATTTAATAATTTAAAATCACCAACTTCTTAATGGTTAACACTTAATTCTAAATGGGTAAGTTTAATTGTGCATCCGCTATGCCGATGAAGTATTAAATGACACCATAATTGAATCAACTTTGTTCGCGAAGGCACACGATACGCGTATTTCAAAAATATAGTAAATTATGAATAAAAAGATGATTTTACATCATTTATAAGTTGTAATATGCTTCCAATATTCGATTATATCATTTTTTTCAATTTAAAAACATTGTAATATGATTTTTAGACTAAAACAAGACACTTAAGAAGTGTCTTGTAGCAAGACATTTATCATTTTGCTATAGCTGAATATCAAAATGTATTAAATATAGAGGTTTTTTGAGAAGAATGCTCAACAAACTAAAGAGGCAACTGTTGAGATTTCGCTAGTGGATACGAAGTAAAAAATCATGAAATTTATCCAGAAAAGAAACTACTTACAAATTTTAAGCCTGGAAAGTTTTCTTGCATCGTAGTGTCTACTCTTCGATGCCAAGTAATAGCAAAATCCGTGAAAGCAACCAAAGGATGATAAATAGTGGGTGGCAAGGCTAAATGATAACCATTTCCCCATGCGATCAGCCCAGAGTAAGACTTTGGCCAATTGTTTGTCCCCTAAACAAACAAAAGAGGAGCAAAAAAATTTACGGGCCAGTGGTTATCCTGGAACAACTTTCTAACAGATATAAGATTGTGCTTCAATGAACAGAAAGGGCATGGTTATAAGAGGTTATTTGGCAATGAGTAAAGTAAAAGAACCAATATTTTAATGGACAGTAAAGTACTATTCCCAATCCAAACTCTATCAGTACCATCGGAACCAGATTTAGAGAGTAAGTTACCTTCGCATTTGAGAAGCCACATCCAACTACAGATACCAGACCAACCTATTGGCAATGACGGCATTGAACATAGTGTAGGCCGAGATGGAATCAGATGGTGGAGGAAGATACCTATTGGGGCAACCTACTGTGCTATGTCCAGCAAAGCCAATTTAACACTTTGTATTACAGTGTGAACCCAAGACTCCTTGAGAGGAATTGTTACCTGCAGTTAAAGAGTAATATAAGAAGTGGACGCACACAGAATACGTGAACAGGAAAACAACTAAACAAGTATTACTATATGGTGAACTTGCAGGCACACCCCCTCTTTATGATTACTAATTTTGATTTGATTTGTTATTGCTACAATTCCTACCCCTTAAGTCTCACCACCTTGTCGAATGTTATTGCGGCTGCCTTTGCCTTTGTTACCATTCCAGTTATCATGATTTTGATTGGAAGAGATAGAGGAATAGCAATGGTTTGATTGGTGGCAAATTTAAGAAGACACAACAATTATAGGGTGTTGAAGAACCGAAGTTTCCTTGGTCTTTGTAAATTTCAAACGCTGCTCGTAGTGAACAAGTTTAGTACAAGGATCTTCAAAGGTTAAAAAAATTGGTGTCATAGGAAAGAGTAGTGGCAAAGTATGGTAATCTTCATCCAGTACGTTCAAAATCAGTTGTACCAAGTGAAGATCAGCAGTAGGCCGGACACTTTACAAAAGTAAGAGAGTTAGTAATGTGCTTAATAATCATTAAATATTCATAATGGATTGGTTAGCATCCTTAGACAAAGTGAAAGAATACATTTAGGCTCCGTTTGGTCCTTAGAAAATTTGATAGAAAGAAAAGTTGAAGGAAAAAAATGTGGAAAAAAAAAGTATGGAGAAAATGACTTTTTTTGTCTTGTTTGGATCAAGGAAAAAATATAAGAATTTGGATGAGAAATTTGAATGTTGATGAACTACTTAAATCATTTTGATGCCATCTAAACAATACAAGGTTGGAGAAGGCTGAGAATTTTCCTCAAACTTTCCTCACAATTTTATGAGGAAAATCTTATCACTTGTTTCTAACAATTTTTTCACCAAACTTTCCTCCACATTTTTTTCTTTGTGATTTTCTCTAAACCAAACACAAGAAAAAAAATAACTTTCCTAAATTTATTTCTTTTCATCAATTTTTTCAAGGTCCAAAAAGAGCCTTAAGGTACATAGCCCAGAAAAGTATGGTGGAATTGAAATGATTTAATAGTTGTTCCCAAATTTGAATTGAGTGAATAACGTCATGAACTGTGGCAATTACGTCGATAGCGATGGTTATGATCAAAATCTAATCCTCTTGGTATTTATAGTGCTTTCGTGGAGGCGGCAGCAGGGCAAATTAAGATAAATATGGAGTACGTGCATTACATCGTATCTTTTGAAGGATAATCAAAGCAATATTTTTTTCTATATACTGATATCTCCGAAGATGTTCATTGCATTGAATTTCTTAAAAAATATATATATATATATATATATATATATATATATATATATATATATATATATATATATTATGCAATAGATGTTTTCTTTGTAGACCATACATCAAAAAAAATTTCTATCGACTTAGCTATAATGGAAATATATAATTTGTAGCTAATGGACATATAATTTGTGATCATGTTTAGGCTGATTTTGAAAAAGGTACAATTTAGTTTTTTTTGTTATTCAATTCATTATAATGTTATCTTTTAAGTGTCATTTTCATTTTGGAAATAAAAGAAATGGGTGTCGACTTCGAATTACTGACACTTAGGCCCTGTTGATTATATTTAATTTTGATGATAACAAATCCAAGTGTAAAAATTTGTCCAAGTAATGTTGCTCCGAACACGATCTCCAAACAGGCCTAACTGGTGTTTGTGATCTTTATTGTATTAACTGGTTTGCTACATGTGAGAACAAGTCTTCTAGACAGGTTTTACTTGGTGATTTCATATTAAGTCAAGAACACCATCTCGACAGTTGATTGTAAAGCGTGTTCCTGAACTCTAGCAATGCAAAGAACAACCCCAGCAAACAAGGTGGCCTTGGTGTTCACAGCAGCTCTACAAATCTCGGACAAGATGACTGGTTCAAAACAAGAAGTCTTGGGTATATAGGTTTTATTTAATTAGACTCTTGTTAATATGCCAATATTGAAAACATCATTTTAAACACCTCTTGAATCGGTATTTGCGCTAAAGTATTTCAGAACACCAGTTGCGAACAACCCTACAAATAGGGTGCCTAGGGTGTTTCTGAACTGCAGTGGCCATACCCGATTATTTTTGAAAAATCATTTTGGTTGGCCAAGATCTCCAGAATACTTTCTTTGAATTTCAAAATGGCTATTTTTCTGGAGAGGATAGTTCTTGAAAATATTATGGAGATTTGCGAAAATAGGTTTGGGAGATTTGCCAAATCAAAAGATTCCTATGACTATATTTTCGGATTTGGTAAAAGCTGAAAATCTCTTTAAACCTCTTCACGGCTATGGGAAGATAAGGGTTATCTTTTAAGATAACAAAATCCCTTATATTTTGGGATAAATTCATCATTAGCCGTTGGAGAATATATTTTGTTTGCAAATCATTTTCCATACTTAGCTGATTCTTTGGTTTTTGACCGTTGGACCTTGTGTTTAAAAACCGCAGCTTTTCTCTCCCATAGAGAAGCCAAGAAGCAGATAGAAAAAACTCAGACTAAAAAAGAGAAGCAACACAGCTTTCTGAAAAATCTGGAAAAAATCAGGAAACTCGGTTTTCACATTAAAATTCTTGAGCTTCATTCTGAAAAGCAAAACCGTGACAAGCTGTGTTTGATTTGAGTTTTCAAACCATTGGCATAATAGGATCTTCATTGTACCTTACATCTGCTTAGTGAGAAGCACCCCCTGTAAGGTGTTTGTAACCCTGATCTTGGATCAGAAAAGTGAGTGAGTGTGTCCTAGTCGTGTGGACTTGGACGTGTCTAATCTTGCGAAGGTTGGACGTGGTGTAACCTGTCTTTGGGAAGAAGGTTACGTGGTTGCAAGTTGTAACAAGGTGTGTTACATTTGTAACGTGTGAAGCCCGTTAGTGAAAGTGGTTAAATCCTACACGAGGTAGGTCGTGGTTTTTCACACCTCAGTTGGGCTAGAGGTGTTTTCCACGTAAAAATTGTGTGTGCTTTATTTTCCGCATTTATCTTGGTGATTTTCGCATCTGCAATATTTGAGAACACCCCGTGCAAACAAGCTATCAGGGTGTTTGTCATTTGAGAACAACCTCTGTGAGGGTGTTTGTTATTTACAACGCGAAAATCAGACACCACAATTCACCCCCCTCTTGTGGTTGTATACTCACGAACTCAACAAGTGGTATCAGAGCGGGTTCTCTTACAAAAGGTTAACACCTTGAGAGATTCTGAAGATGAGTACCCCACAAGGAATTCTTGAAGGGCAATCCATTACTCGTCCACCCTATTTCAACGGCCAACATTATAGTTGGTGGAAGAATAGGATGGAGAACTATATTCAGGCAGAAGATTATGAATTATGGATGCTCATCAAGAACGGGCCCCTTGTTCCCACCAAGGTGCTTGAAGATGGTAAGAAGGTTCCCAAGGAATCCATAGAGTTTGATGCCGAGGACTACAAGAAAATGGAGAAAAATGCCAAGGCCAAAAAGCTTCTATATTTTGGCCTAGGACCCGATGAATACACTCGCATCTCTGAGTGTGAATCAGCCCAAGCTATCTGGAATGCTCTGCAAGTTGCTCATGAAGGTACGAGTCAAGTTAAACAATCTAGAATTGAGCTACTTATGCGACAATATGAGTTGTTTGATATGGGTGATCATGAAACTGTGATGGACATGTATACACGGTTCACCCACATCATGAACGAGTTAAAATCCCTGGGAAGATCTTTCACCACTGAAGAGTTGGTGCGGAAAATCCTCAGAATTTTACCTCGCACGTGGGAGGCCAAAGTAACAGCCATCCAAGAGGTTAAAGACATGAACCAGATCACCCTCGACGAGTTGATTGGTAATCTCCAGACCTATGAACTCCGAAAGAACTCACAGCAAAGAGAGGAGTAAAAGAAGGATCGTGGGCTTGCCTTGAAAGCACATGAGGACACTGACTCTGACCTTGAAGATGAAGAAATGGCCCTAATGTCCAGAAAATTCAAGAAATTCTTCAAAAAGGTCAAGGAAAACAACAAAAGAAAAGACTTCAGCAAGTCCAGAAACACCTCCAAAGAACAGCTCACAGGGTGTTTCAAGTGCGGCAAACCAGATCACTTAGTCAAAAATTGCCCTCTGCTTCGAGAAGATCAGACGCCCGAACACCCTCGAAAACAGGTTCGAAAACACCCTGTAAACAATCTGGGCAAGCGATTCTCGAAAGCTATGCTGGCTGCTTGGGGAGATTCCTCTGAGGATGAAGGAGAATCTGAAGCTGAAGAAGGGGTCGTAGCACTTATGGCACAAAGTGATTCAGATTCAGATGATGAATCAACAATCAGCCTCTCAGATCTCAAGAGCAAGGTACATGGTCTTAACAAAGCTACTTTAGAAGAACTTCTATATAATTTGATAGACACTTGTGCTGATCTAAAAAGAGAAGTTCGTGACCTAGAACTTGAAAATGAAATTCTTAAAAATGAAAACCTCGGTTTACATGAGAATATTAACTTGCTCAAAGAAAACCTCTTTATAAAAGAAGGAGATTATTCTCGAATGGAAGAAAAACTCTTTGAGGTAGAAGGAATGGTTGAGTCCTTGCTCAGGGAGAACAAAGATTTGCATGCTGATATAGAAAAACTGGAAAACGAGCTTACCACAACCAAGCCGCTGGAACGAGTCCTCACAAGCCCTTGATTGGTTAAACACTCACCACAGTCGAAACAAAAAGGGACTTGGGTATAAGCCTAAACGAACAGTCTACCCAATTCACAGAAAGTATGTGGGATTACCTGAAAACATTGTTTGCTTTCATTGTGGCAAAACAGGTCATTATAGATACACTTGCCCTTTAAGAAAACATGCCAATGAAAAGAATGAAAGGTATGTGAAACAAATCTGGATTAACAAAGATGAGCTTTACATGTCTAAAAGAATAGGACCCAAGTGGATCTGGGTTCCCAAAACTAACCCGTGATTTGTTTTACAGGCTGAAGTGAGAGAGAACAACCTTACGAACAACCCCACTAACACCCTTGGAAACAGGCAGTTGTGGTTTGTTGATAGTGGGTGTTCACGGCACATGACTGGTGAAAGATCAAACTTTCTCTCACTTACAGCTCTGAATGGTGGGAGTGTAGCATTTGGAAACGGCAAGTCTGGGACAATTGTCGGTATAGGTAATATTGGTAAAACTCTCTCCCACTCAATTGATAATGTGCACTTAGTTGATGGGTTAAAGCACAATTTGCTAAGTGTGTCCCAACTGTGTGACAAGAACAACCTAGTACTGTTTTCAAAAACACGTTGCTTGGTTGTGAATGACGACACAGGAGATGTTGTGTTGAGGGGGAAGCGATGTCAAAATGTTTATAAAGTTTGTATTTCCACTCTTCCCCAAAATAATCTGACTTGTTTAAATGCATTAAATGATGATATAATGCTATGGCACAAGAGACTAGGTCATGCAAGCTTATCCTTGTTAAACAAACTTGTTTTAAAAGACCTAGTTATTGGACTACCTTCCATCAAATTTAATGATGACAAGGTATGTGAAGCTTGTGCAAAAGGCAAACAAGTCAGAACTTCTTTTAAATCGAAAAAATGTGTAAGCACTACTCGACCTCTAGAATTATTATACATTGATTTGTGTGGCCCCATGAGGGTAACCAGTAGAGGTGGGAAAAAGTATGTGCTTGTTGTAGTGGATGATTACTCTCGATTTACTTGGACCTTGTTTTTGGCATCCAAAGATGAAACCTTTGAGAATTTTATTGCCTTTCTCAAAAAGGTTGAAAAGAGAGTAGGACACTCTTTAATTAGCTTGAGATCTGATCATGGAACTGAGTTTGAAAATGCAAGTTTTATTAACTATTGTAATGAACATGGTGTTGATCATAACTTCTCAGCCCCAAGAACACCCCAACAAAATGGGGTGGTTGAGCGCAAAAATCGAACCCTGGAAGACATGACCAGAACAATGCTTATAGCTAGTGGTCTTCCTAGGTATTTCTGGGCAGAAGCATTGAACACCTCATGTTACATTATAAATAGATGCATGATCAGACCCATTTTGAGCAAAACTCCTTATGAACTTTTCAAGGGCAGAAAACCCAATATTACGCACCTAAGGACATTTGGTTGTAGGTGTTTTGTGCATAATAATGGGAAGGATGCCTTAGGAAAATTTGACCCTAGGAGTGATGAGGCAATATTCCTTGGCTATTCTTCTCACAGCAAGGCATACAAAGTCTTTAACAAAAGAACCTTGTGTGTTGAGGAAAGTGTGCATGTGCTTTTTAATGAATCTAACGTGTTGAGTGAGAATGATGCACAGGAAGATGAACTTGAATTAGGTCTTGTTCGAAAAGAAGTGTTGCTCCAAGATAAACGAGGTAAGAACACCATGGAGAAAACAACTCCTGAAGGTGTTCCTCAGAACAACAGGCAAGGTGAACACCAAACAGGGGAAAACACCACTGAATCCTGTTCGGAACCGTGTTCTTCAGGAATAGACTTACAAACATGTGCAGAGACAGGCTCGGGAGATGATCGTAAGCATTATGTTACGACTAGAGTAGAGCATGGATCTGTGGATCCTCTTACTCCATGACCATGGAAGCACCATAGTTCGCACCCTCTTGATCAAATCTTGTCAGATATTAATACTGGAGTGCAAACTAAATCTAAACTAAAGAATTTTTGTGTTTTCTATACTTTTCTTTCTAACATTGAGCCAAAAAGTGTGAATGAAGCTCTTGCAGATTCAGATTGGATCACGGCTATGCAAGAAGAGCTTCATCAATTTGAGAAAAACAAAGTATGGCACCTTGTACCTAAACCTGCAGAGAGAACAATCATTGGAACCAAGTGGGTGTTCCGAAACAAACTGGATGAGTCAGGAACAGTCACTAGGAACAAGGCACGGCTGGTTGTACAAGGATACAATCAAGAAGAAGGGATCGACTATGAAGAAACCTTTGCACCAGTTGCTAGAATTGAGGCTATTCGAATCTTAATAGCCTTTGCAGCTCATATGGAAATCAAGCTATATCAAATGGATGTTAAAAGTGCATTCCTAAACGGATACCTTAAAGAAGAGGTGTATGTCAAACAACCCCCTGGTTTTGAAAATGGTGATTTTCCAAATCATGTTTTTAAACTTGACAAGGCACTTTATGGTTTAAAACAAGCTCCAAGAGCTTGGTATGAACGGTTGTCAAGTTTTTTACTTGAAAATGATTTTAGAAGAGGCAAGGTAGACAATACCTTGTTTCTAAAATCTAAGGGGGAACATTTTTTGATTGTCCAAATATATGTTGATGACATTATATTTGGTACAACTCATCATGATTTATGCAATGAATTTTCAAATATGATGAGGAGTGAGTTTGAGATGAGCATGATGGGTGAGCTTAATTTTTTCTTAGGCTTACAAATCAAGCAAACTCCAAACGGCACCATGATCCATCAGCAAAAGTATATCAAGGAGTTACTTAAGCGTTTTGGGATGGAGTCAGCCAAACCCATAGACACTCCTATTTCTCCTTCAACCAAGTTGGTTATGGATGATGGGAGTCCCTCAGTTGAGGAGAAACTCTATAGGGGTATGATTGGGTCACTCTTATACCTAACCGCTAGTAGACCTGATATTGTTTTTAGTGTTGGTTTATGTGCCCGTTTTCAGTCTAACCCTAAGGAAACTCATCTTAAGGCTGTTAAACGGATACTAAGGTATTTGAAACATACACCCAATTTAGCTTTATGGTATCCTAAAGGTTGCAATTTTGATCTTGTTGGATATGCTGACGCTGACTATGCTGGATTCCTAGTTGATAGAAAGAGTACCTCAGGTATGGCTCACTTTCTTGGACCTTGTTTGGTATCTTGGGCTACCAAGAAGCAACATTCAGTTGCCATGTCCACAGCAGAAGCTGAATATGTTACAGCAGCTTCATGTTGTGCTCAACTGTTGTGGATAAGGCAACAGCTTAAGGACTTTTGTGTTGACATTGGATGCATTCCTATTTTTTGTGATAACACAAGTGCAATTAACAAAAAATCCATGTCAACATAAAAGAACAAAGCATATTGACATTCGACATCATTTCTTGAGAGATAATGTTGAAAAGGGTTTAATCTCTATGAATTTTTGCTCAACGGAAAATCAAATTGCTGATATATTCACTAAGGCACTCGCTAGAGATCATTTTGAAAGAAATAGACTAGAACTAGGGTTGGTGAGAACACCCTGAGATACCTGTTTCCAGAACATGAACTGGGTTTGGTAAGATCAACCTTTACACCCTGTTCTCTCCCCCTGTTTGCAAATTTTATTAATAACGGATGTGATTGCATACACCCGAATTGCGTGCATTTTTTTTGTCTCTTATCTACTTAGTACAGCATAAGGGGATGTACTGGAGCCGTCTTAATGCCATTCAGTCGAATCAGATCAGACAGCAAAGAACAGGCATAATACAGAGAACAGGTACGCCCCTTGGTTGCTCGGTGTGTTTTCTTTCCTTCCCAAGGCACAAGATGTTAATGCTCCTACCCGTTGCAAATCAAGAAATCTTCTCAAAGATTCGGCTGCTCTCTCTCTCTCTCTCTCTTTATATGCCCTGCTCTCAGTACTATCGTTCATCTCGCCCTCAAGCAAAAACCGAACATCCTGCAAACACCTTAAACCCTAATCTCTCTCTTCTAGCAACAATGGCTTCCAACAACTCTTCTCAATCAAAAGCCCTCGTTTTTGCAGCCTCAATTCCTGCTCCACCTCGCCCAATTCTTTACAAGCCTTTCAAGTTCCTGAATCGCTTGTCCCTAAAATCAGTGGGAATGGGGATGGATGATATTCCCTTTGAATGTGGAAGGGAATTGGTGTTCCTCGTAGGGGCAATTGCTTGTCCTATTTTAGTTGAGTCAGAGGGAATAAAGTCGGGGTCTCAAGAACAATTCTTGGAAACCCCTGAAGGGTTTAATTTTGAGCCCTGTTCTTCTGGGTTGTTCTCTGACACCGCGACAGAAACAGGGGCTGCCTCTGTCGAAGGTGTGTTTGTGGAGGATCTGCATGTCGACTTCCAAGGGAAGTCGAATGAGTCGTCAGAGGAGAGTCTAGAGAAGAATTCTCTCCCTGAGGCTGAAATCTCCACTCCAGACTTTCAAACTGGAGAGAAAAGGAAGAGGGTGAAAATCGTGGCTAGGCGTAGCAGAACGCCAAGAACAAGGCCACAACCAAAGTCTCAACCCTCGCAAACTCCCTCTTCTCCTCAATCCTCTAAGCCCTCTCGAAAATCTGCAAGGCTAGCGTTTCAATCCTCTCATCGTCCCTCCAAACCCTCTGCTCCTATCATCAAGGAGATTTCTTCTTCTTCTGAAGGGTTCTCGAGTTCTGACTCTGAGAACACCACCTTCAAACAGGGGACACCGGTGTTTTCCGAGTCCTCTGAAGAACAATCTCCTCCAAAACCAACCAATAAACCTGCTGTGAAGCCCTCTCCTGCCAAAACACCCCTCAAGCGAAAGCCCAGAACAGCCCCCCTACTAGAAACTACCACCTCTATTCCTGTCCTTAAACGCCCAAAGCAGTTCACTCCCTCTCCTATGTCTGACAAACATGCGCAGTTGCTGAAGCGCAATGTCGTCAGGGGGAAGGTAGTGAATGTAAGCTTTTTCGAGGAACAGGGTCTGGGGGTGTTCTTGAACAAGCTTCGAGCCCAAGGCTGGCTTGAGTTGTTTGCAAACACCCAGCAAGGGTGTTCTGTGCCTGAGTTGGCTGAGTTCTATGCCAACTGCTCTGTCACAAATGGGGTGGTGACAAGTGCTGTCAATGAGTGCCATTTCTCCTTTGATGCAGCCACCCTTGGTGACATTCTGGGCATCCATTCTCGTGGATTTGCTGTGTATGTGAGGAAAGACAAAACTGCCCTGGAAACAGCCAGGCTCTTAGAGGTGTCCAAATGCCTTAGTCAAAAACAGGGCCTGAGAACACCCCTCTCGGTTAAGAAGGGTGAAATGACCTCCCTACACCAACTACTGTTTATGTTCACCATCAAGAACATAATACCGCGAGGTCAAGGGCGAAACTCAGCAGATGCCTTCGATCAATGTCTGGTGGACCTACTGGATCGGGAGGAACCAGTAAACCTCCCTGCAATCATGATTCGCCATATAGAGCGAATTGCGAACACCACCCGGGCACATGATCTTGGCTATGGGTTTCTGTTGACAAGGGTGCTTGAGCACTTTGGGATAGTGCTCACACGAAGAGTGGCGGCCCAAATCATTGATGAGATTGGGATTGACACTCTGCTAGGGTGTGGCTATGAGGTTGGCGAAGGGTCAGTCTCCAAACAAGGTCGTCGACCACCTCGACCACCTGTTTCTGGGCAACCTTCCGTCAAGGTTGAGGCTGTTCTTGAGGACAATGCTCGCCTCAAGGATGAGCTCTCAGCTGTCAAGGCTGCTCTTGCTGAGGAACGAGCTCTCTCGGCCAAACGCCATGAAGATTTGCTTGCACTTCTCTCCACTCTTGCCCCTAGCATCCCTCCTCTGCAAACGAAACCACCCCCTGCTCCCTGATTCTCTAGGCTGTTCTCTTGTTTCCTCTCATCTTAGTTTTTTGGCATTGTAATGTTTTTAATGCAATATCCCTTTATTAATGCTACTTGCACCTTATGCTCTATATTGCTTTTCTTGCATTACTCCTGTTGCTTATGCTTTTTAATGATGCCAAAAGGGGGAATAAGACCATATGGACAGATATGACCTAGCACCTAGAGGATCCCAGATATGACCTAGCACCTAGAGGATCCCTATCAGCAGATCCCTATCAGCATTAAACGTTGTTAAGCGCGTTTAAATTTTGTCAATATGGTCACTTGGTTTGTCATCATCAAAAAGGGGGAATTTGTTGATTATATTTAGTTTTGATGATAACAAATCCAAGTGTAAAAATTTGTCCAAGTAATGTTGCTCCGAACACGATCTCCAAACAGGCCTAACTCGTGTTTGTGATCTTTATTGTATTAACTGGTTTGCTACATGTGAGAACAAGTCTTCTAGACAGGTTTTACTTGGTGATTCCATATTAAGTCAAGAACACCATCTCGACAGTTGATTGTAAAGCGTGTTCCTGAACTCTAGCAATGCAAAGAACAACCCCAGCAAACAAGGTGGCCTTGGTGTTCACAGCAGCTCTACAAATCTCAGACAAGATGACTGGTTCAAAACAAGAAGTCTTGGGTATATAGGTTTTATTTAATTAGACTCTTGTTAATATGCCAATATTGAAAACATCATTTTAAACACCTTTTGAATCGGTATTTGCGCTAAAGTATTTCAGAACACCAGTTGTGAACAACCCTGCAAACAGGGTGCCTAGGGTGTTTCTGAACTGCAGTGGCCATACCCGATTATTTTTGAAAAATCATTTTGGTTGGCCAAGATCTCCAGAATACTTTCTTTGAATTTCAAAATGGCTATTTTTCTGGAGAGGATAGTTCTTGAAAATATTATGGAGATTTGCGAAAATAGGTTTGGGAGATTTGCCAAATCAAAAGATTCCTATGACTATATTTTCGGATTTGGTAAAAGCTGAAAATCTCTTTAAACCTCTTCACGGCTATGGGAAGATAAGGGTTATCTTTTAAGATAACAAAATCCCTTATATTTTGGGATAAATTCATCATTAGCCGTTGGAGAATATATTTTGTTTGCAAATCATTTTCCATACTTAGCTGATTCTTTGGTTTTTGACCGTTGGACCTTGTGTTTAAAAACCGCAGCTTTTCTCTCCCATAGAGAAGCCAAGAAGCAGATAGAAAAAACTCAGACTGAAAAAGAGAAGCAACACAGCTTTCTGAAAAATCTGGAAAAAATCAGGAAACTCGGTTTTCACATTAAAATTCTTGAGCTTCATTCTGAAAAGCAAAACCGTGACAAGCTGTGTTTGATTTGAGTTTTCAAACCATTGGCATAATAGGATCTTCATTGTACCTTACATCTGCTTAGTAAGAAGCACCCCCTGTAAGGTGTTTGTAACCCTGATCTTGAATCAGAAAAGTGAGTGAGTGTGTCCTAGTCGTGTGGACTTGGACGTGTCTAATCTTGCGAAGGTTGGACGTGGTGTAACCTGTCTTTGGGAAGAAGGTTACGTGGTTGCAAGTTGTAACAAGGTGTGTTACATTTGTAACGTGTGAAGCCCGTTAGTGAAAGTGGTTAAATCCTACACGAGGTAGGTCGTGGTTTTTCACACCTCAGTTGGGCTAGAGGTGTTTTCCACGTAAAAATTGTGTGTGCTTTATTTTCCGCATTTATCTTGGTGATTTTTGCATCTGCAATATTTGAGAACACCCCGTGCAAACAAGCTATCAGGGTGTTTGTCATTTGAGAACAACCTCTGTGAGGGTGTTTGTTATTTACAACACGAAAATCAGACACCACAATTCACCCCCCTCTTGTGGTTGTATACTCACGAACTCAACAGGCCCCTAAGTTTAAGGGTAACTATTTTTAGGCCTAAACTTTTTCGAAACTAATTCTGGGATACCCTAAGTTTTCAAGAAACTAATTTTTTGGTGCTTTTTTCTCATTATTTAGTCCTTAAACTTTCAGAAATTGCAGAATAGTCCCTAGAATAGAAAAACATGTAAATAAGCTATTTTTAGGGGTTTTTTCAGAAAATAAGCTTGTTTTAACTGATTCAACTTCTTTTAATGACTTTACTGGTACTAGTTATCACAATCTATTACTTATATCTTATATATTATAATTTCTATGGTTATAGGCCAACCATACTTAGCAAAAATAATTAAAATTTAATTAGAGAGTTTTGACCGTTACCTGAACTTAGTCGGCGCTGGACTCCGGCGTTCCTCTAACTTCTGGTTTATAAAGATTACTAATCTCAACCCCACCTTCCTTAGATGAGGCACAGTACAGATCTATTTCGTTTCCTACCTCGACTGTAATCACTAATCAAGTTTTTAATATTTTTCAAGGATAGTAGAACTTTAATCAAGAAATTATAATATTTAAGACATAAGGTTCAATTGGATAACATTCCCTACTGGAAAACTTCTTTTATTGAAAGCTTGAAAGTGGTTATCTTACAATGGAATGCTTTTGAAGAGAAACTTAAGCGAAGATCATTAGAGATGCTTGCTCATAGAGAAATGGGGAATCCCAATTTCTCTCTTGCTCAAGAATACTCAAATGACCGTATTCCTTCTCAACATTCGACCTCTCTATTTATAGAGGGGATGGGGGGTACATAGGATGCCCTAAAGGCTACAGTACATAAATATTTTTCACATGACTGCAGTTGTGTATAGTACACTGATAGTTACAGTACATACTTTATTTTACAGACCAGACACTTGTCAAAATAGTATAATAATGGGGCAGCCTCTTCAGAACTTTTAATGATGACAAGACTAGTACTCATTATTGAGATTCTGCATTCTTTCATCTCCAATTATATCTTCCACACCATCATTATCTGGATAATCATCAAAATCTTCATCAATTTGGTTAAGATGCTCTGGATCATATTTTTCAAATAATTTAAGGAGATATTTCTTCCCTTTTTCCGATAAGAATTTTTCAGCTCCAACATCAAAGAGATAATCAAAGATATCTTCTAACATGGCTTCTTCCATCTTCATATAGTCTTTAAATTCTTTAGCATAGGCGAAAGTAGTGTTTCCATAATGCATTAACGTTTTTCCTCGTTTGATTACTGCCCAACATTGATGATAAATGTTGAAAAATCCAATAGCCCTTACTAATGCAGGATCAATAACTATATGTACCGGATCTCTATGAATCCAATTTTATCATTGATCGCTAGGATTGTCGCAATCAACGATTTGGACAAGATAATGGGCTGGTTTGGCTTTTCCGTTTTCATATTCAATCAGGGCGCTATAAACCTCCAAAGTTAGGTAGCTGCGAACTGGAACTTTTATTGGTCCCTTAGGAGATTTGAGAATCTAATGGAACCTTTTGAACATATATTGCTGGAACTTAGTTAAGCTTGAGAAAAATGGGAATTCTGGATCTGGGACTTCTGAGAAGTAAAGTACCATCCCGTATTTCTAGGCTTTAAAGACATGATCACGGGGAGATAATGAATTGGCTGGAAAACAAATACCACCAACTCTAGATCTGTCGGAAAAATAGATCGTTGTACTCTAAGACTCCCAAATATCATAGGAATAATGAGGATAAAAGTCGATGCAGGCTGCATACCACTCATTGAACCATTTCTCTCTAATATAAGAACTTATTTTCTCTTGGATATCATAAGAACACCGAATGTAATTAATTTGTAATTCTAGAAGGGAAAATCTTTGGACTATTAGGTAGGCAGTAGAAGTACACCAAAGCATGATCTACTTTTTGTATGGAATTCCAGGTTATCAATAAAGACTGTACTAGAAGGCGTAACCCGTTCCAATATAACTGGCATTTCATTAAGGATTTTCTCCTTTTCTGGTAGGAGGTTAGCTTTGATGATCACCATTGGCGAGTTCTCGAGTTAAACTATCTACCAGAGAGTTCTTCGATCCCTGTATATGTTCAATAGAGAAGAAAAACTGGTTAAGCCAAATTGCCAATGCAGGAATCGCTCTTACGCTTGCATATTTGATAAATTCTTTTTCAGAAACTAAGTATCCCTTTGCAATCAGTTCGAATAAGAAAAGGTTTTAGGACTAAAAAGATTAAGAATTTTTCAATTCCCCTTATGACTGCAAGGATTTTCTTTTCCATTGTGGGATAGTTGGATTCTGTATTATTAAAGCTTCCGCTGCAGTATTTGTAAAGTTTTTCTCCTTCTTTGATTTTGAGTACCGCACTCCAGTGTTCATTGCTGGCATCTGTCTCAAGAATTAAATCATCTTCTTCATTAGGTAAATTAAGAATAGGAAGATTTTACACATCTTTTTGAAGTTCTAGACAACCTTTAAATCATTAGTGGTCCATGTCCAGCTAACATCTTTCTTGAGTTGTTGCTGTAATGGTTTTCTTAGTTTAGCCAAATCTTTAATGAAATCAAAAGCGTAGGTAAGACATCCCAGAAACCTTTCTAGCTGCTTTCTATCTTTAATTTTTTTAGAAAAATTTTCTATTTTTTCCCGAATATGTTTTTATAGAATAATCTGTCCAGCTTTTATCTTTAGACCTAAAAACTCAATTTTTTGTTCAATATAAATGCATTTATTCTTACCAAGTATAATACCATGATCAATGCAGCTTTGGGTGACACCTAAGATATCGTCTTTGTGCTGTTCCATGGCTTTAGAAAAGATAAGGATATCATCAATGTAAACTAAACAACAATGATTAAGATCTTTGAAGATGTTATCCATTCTTCTCTGGAATATCTGAGGTGCATTTTTAAGATCAAATGGCATTACTATCCATTCATAATAATCTTGTGGGGCACTAAATGCAGTTAAAGAAATACTATCTGCCAATAACCGCTTTTACAATCTATGTTCGAAAACCAAGAGGCTCCTTGAATTCTGTTAAAAAGGACTATTTTTTTAGGAATATAATAATCATCAAAGACAGTATTGTCATTAAGCTTTTTATAGTTAATTACCATTCTCGTTTTTCCTCTTTTTTCTTCAGCATGATTTCTTACCATGAAAGCAGGACTAGTGTGAGGACTTTTTTGCTATTTCTGATTAATCCTTTGTCAAGAAGTTTTTTAATTTGTTTATCAGATTCTTGGATATCCTGGTGGGTATACACTATTTATTTGACTCGGATGATAGTGTTGAGATTTAGTAAAGTGAATTTAGCAAATGTTTTATCTTTATCCCAAAATTTCAGAGGGTTATCAGAGTAGAGTTCTTTACATAATTTTTCTTATTGTTCAACAATTTGCTCTTTAATAGATAATTCGAGTAATGAGATTGTTAGTGCTACTTCACGTTGTGCAGGCATTACCTTTTCACCACGCTGGCTGCATGTAAATTCAATTTTCTGATGAGTGTAAGCTTTACGTAATTTTTCAATAGGAACTGAGTGACCATTAATGGTAAATATTATTTGGTTTATGGTCTGAGTATATGGAGAATATAATCTTTTAAAATTATTACCAATAATCATATCATGAGAGGGTTGATCCGTAGCCTATAGAACCGGTATAATACATTGAACTCCTCCTAAATCTATGGATAATTCTTCTATGGCTTCATTGTGGCTCATAACATTATCATCAGCTATCCTTACTTGTAATGGATTTTTAACTCTTTTCCACATAAACTCAGAAAATAATGATCTTTTTCCAAAGCATACAGAACAACCACTATCTATGTAGGCACACAGTTCATATTTATTATATCCATCTAAACATATCTTTATTGGTATGTAGATGCTACTAGGGTTTGTGTTGGTAGCTTCATAGGAGATTTCCATAGTCATATTTTTGACTAATTCATCTTCATGGATAGGTTCACTGACAGTTCTAGTTTTGTATCCAATGACTTTTCTATCTAGACTTGTTAACCGATCTAGACTAGGTCTTGCAGCCTCAAAACTCATTCTACTCATTTCACTGGTCATGCTAACTGTATCATCTTCCTTAAGCTCTTCTTTAAAGGATGAAGATCCTTCTCCCCAATCTGACTTTATACTCATACTTCTTAATAATTGGGGTTTAACAGTGATTTTGCTTTCCTCATCAATTTTTATTATATTTTTCTTATTGATCTTTGTAGGATTGGCAAAACTAGATATCCATGAACGATTGATTTTTATTTTCTGTAGATTGGACTTGATCCTCTGGATCTTTTGCATGGGGGTAGGACTTTTAAATTTCTCTGCTTCTATCATTGTTACCTTAATCTTAGGATTTATTGTATTATCTAATTTGTAGATAATTTTTCAAAGTATCTTTAAAGGATATCCTCCTCCTTTCATATCCATCCCAACTGTTTTTATCTTAAGGGATAGGAAGTTGTTAACAAATTCATCTTTTAAACTCACATAATATCTAGGTCAACAGTTGAAACCTACTGACCCATTACATAAATTAGTTTTTATCTCTATGATTATCTAATTATTAAATTTGGTGTGTCTAATATCATAGAGTAAAGCGTAAAGATTAATATCTTTACCATAATATTGTAATGGAGTGATTTGAACTTGGACGCTTCCGACATGGATATACATATACTTTCTATCTTTGTTATGCTTAAGGATATTCTCCCAATTAATCAGATTAACTTTCCCAACGTCATACTCACAATTTTTTATCTCAAGGTCTCCTTCCATCATTTCACACACGTATTAGCTTTTTATTTGAAAAATAGATTTTTTATAGATCATGTCCTTTTGGATTATAGAAAGAACCCAATCTCCCTTGACTTCTTCATGATCATTATCTACCACAAACTCTTCCCCCTAAAAATCACCAAGGCTAACCGAGCTACTCGTCATTATATGGCTTGTTTCTTCATAGTCACTTTCTTTATATTCATTGTCCTCTATAATTTTAACAATTCCTTTGTTATTGCCTAGGGCTAGGTCTAAAGCCTCATCTTCACTAAGCTCAACATTATCTAGGCTTCCCAAGGTTTCAATCAGTTTGCTATTTTTTCTATTTTTACATTCATTAGCATAATGACCTACTTCTCCATACGCCCAACATTTGCAGTTGTTTTTTCCTGTCAGGCAATAAACAGTTTTTCTAAAAAATCTACTTTTTTAACACTTGGTTTCTTGTGATATTTTCTTCTATATTTTTCGCCTCTTTGCTTGTTAAAGCTCTTTTTCTTATAGAATTTTCTTTTTCTTCTTTTCTTAGATTCTTTTCCCCATTGGTGAGGCGAATCCCAGCAAGTCAAGAACTGTTTCTTAATCTTCTTTTGCTTTTGAAGATCAAGACATTGTTCATTGATCTATTTTCGCAAATAGAAAATTCTTGAACCAAGGGTATCTACAACATCTGTTCGTTCAAACCATGTCATGTATTTTTCATTAATGATAGAATTTATAGGATATGACAACTTGTCATAGAACATGCTAAGATTTGTTTCATTATGCCCAATTTTGTAATAGTATTGACTGAATTCTATAATATAATTTTCTAGATATCTCACATCCTATAGCTCTATGTTGTTAATTTTTCTTTGTCATTCTCGTGGTTTTTCTTCAGAATCAATTTTAGCTCCAATTAATTCAGTTTCTATTTCTTTATATAGACTTCTGAACATTACAACTAGTGTTCCCATCATTCTTAATGTATTTTTACCATATTCGCTTAATGAATCATACCAGTCAGCTACAGTACCAGAGAAACTATGCTCAATATAGTTTAGAAAGTTTGTCGCAGTCCATGTAGTATTTAAGTTTAAGACACTGGTCATTCCTCGTTTCCAGTGCTCAAATATCTCTTCTCTATTACGGGCTCCATCAATGTTTAAGATGTATCCTATTTGACTAATTGGGGTAAGGTCAATTTCTTCATAGGTTGTGGTTTTCCTTGGGACAAACCCGAAGGAAAAATTGCTTGTGCGTCCGACAAGAACATACCTAGGTCTTAGGAAGTGAGTGTTTCTCCTGGATGGTTCACCAAATTCTTCAGGTTTAGGGATGACATTCTTAATGAGATTAGTTTCTGTTTCATATAAGTCAATCTCATCTCCAATCTCATTGATTTCGTTTTCAGTAGTCATTTTACCATATTTCTTATCAAGTTTTCTTCTAATTTCTTCTAATGGTAAAGCATTGAGATCTTCTAATTTTATCATATTCATCTGCTGATATATTTCTTCTTCTAGTTGGACTTTATTAGTTTCTTCATTATCATCAGACAAAACATCATATTTATCACTAATTGTGCTCTTAATTTTGTTTGATTCTTCTAGATTTTGTTCTTTATCAAACATTGTTTGTAGCTCATCAAGAGTATGTTGCTTATACTCCATCTTCTTTTTCTTTCTTTTCAATCGATTTTTCACTAGATTGTTCTCCTACTTCTTTTTGGATTTTTATCTCTTGCAAAGGGAATGGAATCTTGTTTTTTAGGTTTTGGAAATGATATTTATGCTGAAAAGGATTACTAATTCTAGGAGTAGCTTTTTTGCTATGTCTAACTTCATTAGAAAGAGAAAGATGGACAACGGTTAATTGATTCTTAAGATCTTTTAGTTCCGTCTTAATTTTAGCTAATTCTGCTTTTAATTCTAAAACTATATCAGTGATATAGTTTAATTGAGGTGCTACAGAGATATTTCCTTCAGGTGAGTGGACAATGTGTGAACAATTAGGACTAGGACAAGCAGGTGATGATTCAAGCATTAATCACAATTAATCTCAGTTAATTAGCTTAATAAGTTATTAATTAGCTTAATAATCTTAATTTTTTTGTGCACGTGGCTCTGATAACAGTTGAAAGAGGGCCTCGAATTTATACTAGTGGGAAAAATATCACAAAGACAAATTTAAATATTTCGAAAGTAAGTTTTTAAGGATTGAGGGTAGATTTGCAAATATGAAAAGTTTTTGGGTGTGCTTTGCAAAATAGAGTAGTGCCTGGGTCTAGAAAATAGCTCAAATAAGAATTTGAGGGTCCTTTCCATTAGTTACTACAAAAGACAAGGTACCTTATATTTAGTTTTAAAAACCGAGGGTCCTTAAAATAGTTTACACTAAACTGAGGATACTTCTGTGTAGTTTATCCATCGATTTCTTGTATACTATGAAAATGCATGCTTATTTCGATGGAATTTCTGATGGAAATCCATCAAAAATTTGATCGTCGGAAGGATTTTCCCACGAAATGTCTGACGGAATCTGTCGGAAAAACGATCGAAAATTCCATGGTCAAAAAAACTGTCGAGCCGATCACAAAACCAATCTAAAATAGTTGATCCCATTGAAAATTCAATCGAAAATAGCTAACTGCATCAGAAATTCCATCGACAAATTGTTCAGCTCCGTCAAAAATTGATGAAACATATTGAAAATAGCATTTGTTTTTACTTGCCGATCCTAATGCTTAAAGTATATGAAGGAAAGAATGTTACTTATGAAATGTATCATAAATATTTTAAGAATGCCTTATGAATGCTTTTAATTTATGTCTTGAAGACATTATGGAAGTTGTAAGTAACCTATAAATGCCCTTTGTTGGTATGACACAAGAACAATAGGGGGCAAAAATAGGCTCGAATACTTACAAGTGCACAAAGTACTATATATCGGTGAGTATATGAGTGTTGTGTGCATGATGAACAATAATAACTTTAGTTTACTTTTTTTTTTAATTAAACCGAAGAATGACTTAGGTGGGAAGTTTAATAATTAAATTAAAAACAATAAAACTAGGCAAAATTACCGAATCAAAAAAAGCAAAAGAGAGACATCAAATTAGAGAAAAGCTCTTTGTCAATGACTTCAATTTTGAATTGATAACTTAAATAGGGGTTAAATAAATCTCTTATATGTCCTAGTTAAAAGCATTAGATCATGATGATTTGAACTCTTATCCAATGATTGCTGAATCCAAATGTAATTGATCCATTTTTCTCTTTTGGAATGGTTCGAACTCGTTCTTTTAAATCTCTCTTGTGTCATTATCAATTGCCCTAATTCATCTCTATTTATATAGTGGTCTAAATAGCTTGATTGAGCGATTGAAATTCTTATTAAAAGTATTTAAAGCAGGTGAATAATCTTGTATTCCTGTTTTGGATACTCTAGTCTTTTCTTATTTGATAAATGACACGATTTGATCTACAATTCAACCTTCTAACTACATATTCTAATTAAGATGGTGTAGAATGCTTATTTTTATCACTGATATGATCTAAGAGGTTTTGAGTATGTGTTGGTTTCTCTTGCGATCCATAGTTGCATGATTCTTGTGGTTTTCTATCTTTGAACTTTTGACATGCTCATTGCTATCTTCATTTTAGCCATCCCATAAGAATCCCTTTTGTCTTGGTCATTTCTAATTTTGTTGTTTACTCCCATCTGTGTGGAATGACTCACTTGGTTACCATTTCCATCACTCTTGTCCCCGGTCATGCTCATATTTAATGTTAAATTTAGATCTAGCAAACCTTTGATTAGTCTTATGAGGTAAGCTTATGTAATTAATAAGCAGGCTAGAGTTACAAGATGGAAGACAAAATATTGGTTCAATGCTAGCGAAGCAAAGAAAACGACTATAGACTCAAGTCACTAGATGACATCGAATCTCAGGACATGGCCAATAATTTTTTCAGTGGGCGTGCAATACAATTAAGAGCACAAAATAAGGACCTTTTTAATAAGAGTAGTATTTCAAATGATGCTTAATTATGTTGCGTTAAGTCGGATGAAGCATTGATTATATAGTCGGGGTTAATCCAAGCAACCACCAAGGAGGTAAGAGAGATTTAGGAACTTATTAAGACTACTCAAAGTCGACAAAAGAGTTATGTTGATAAGAGGAGGAGGCCATTAAAGTTCAAAGTGGGAGATAAAGTATTCTTAATTAAGAATTCTCCAGTCAAGGGTGGAGGAGGTTTAATGTTAGAAGGAAACTGAGGACTAAGTTCATTGAGCCCCATGAAACCATTAAAAAGTTCAACCTAGTGTTTTCCATATTTCATAGCTTAGGTTTATCAGTCGAACTTGAGCCTGTGCATAGTATTTTTCATATTTTACAGCTTAGAAAATATGTTCCAAATGTAAATCATAGCATTGTGATAGAGCTTATGGAGATTGCTGGAAACATAGTTTATGAAGAGCATTCTATGCAAATAGTATATTACAAGGCCAAACAACTCTGCAGGAAGAGCATTCCCATTGTCAAAGGTCTATGGGCCGATCATATTTCATCCAAAGCCAAGCGCTAGACTAAGGAGGATATGAGAAATGAATATTCTTACTTATTCTGAGGTAGAGCATGTATCTTCAAATTTGCAAGTTTCGAGGACGAAACATACTTTAAATAGGAAGGCTATAATGTCCCAAATCTAAATCATACTAATTGCTTTGGTTGACCTATATTTAAGTTAATTAAGTTGAGTGCCACATTTTAATTAAGAAATCGAAGGGAAATTTAATCATGCTCCATATTAAAACATTAAGAACTTATAAATAAATACAAAAACAAATAGCTAAATATAAATTTGCCCATTTATAAAATGGGTAATCACGAGATAAATGTAAATATGCAATTTTCTCACCTATATTATACAAATGAAATCATAATATTAATAAACAAAATAAGAGTAAATTTAAAGAAGAAATTAATTAATATGGGTGGAAATTATAAACTTCTCCCAAATAAACCATGGAACAACTAATAATGCCACAAATATTAGCCCAAATTTTAGCCCAAAGATTTATTAGTTAAAAAAAGGAAAATCGGAGCTAGAAAGTGCAAAGAAAAATTTATATTTATTCGGTAATTTTGTTTAGAAAAATTCCCTTTTTCAATAAAATTGGAGCTCGCCTTTTCTTTCCCTTTTCCTTGACGCTAGCCCTTTCCCCTATTCTTCTTGTGCGACCCCTCCCCTGCCACTGCTAGCCACCCACCAACAGCCATCGCTGCTCGCCCTTTGTTGCGCTGCCAGCTACCATTGCCACTGGCACCACCACCTCTTTCTTCTTGCCTTGTTGTATTGGATGTTGGACATGAATCCTAATTCTCCCTCACTTATCTCTACTCTTCTTAGTTCTTAATTGATTAATTAGTATGTTTTTGTAGTTTGAATAAGTGGTAATTTGTGTAAAAATTGTTATTATTATGATGATTTTGTGGATTTGAGTGAATTAACATTCTGGGTGTTCATGGAAGAATTGGGATGTAGGGCGCGGGATTATGAAGTTGTGTATAAAGTTGATTTGGTGGAATTTTGAGAACTTTTATGTGTGTTAAACGAAAATTTAGAGGTTTTGTGTATCAGTGTGGATGTTTGTCATGAGAAGAGTGAAGGTCAGATTTAAAATTGAAGAAGAAATGTAATTTGGGATGATTTTTAAATAAGTTTGTTAATAAATCTTGAAATTAATTTGAGAAATTGGAGGGGAGTAAGTATGCATAGTTGGTAGTAGTAACGAAGATGCAAGGTGATTATGGAGATTGAAGCTTGTAGTTTGATTTAGGTAATGAGATTAATGAGTGAAGATGGAGTAAAGGAGGGAGATGATAATTTGTGGACTTCTAAAATAAATTGCTTAATAAGGACTTTGAAATTAATTTGGGAGATTGTAGTGGGATTTTATGTGAACTTTGAATGAACTTAGTGGCCTAAAGACAAAAATATGCTTGATGATGTACTTTAATCAAAGTAAAGAGATGATGGATTTCAGGTATTGTTAATGATGAATACAAAATATTAATGATGCTTAAGGAGATGACTAAAGGTTGCACTACATTCACTTGGGTTACAAATGACCTATTCTCTTATTATCAAAATAAATAAATATGAAACAAAGCCTACTAGATGCCTAAGAGGGTGAATTCTTGTCAATTTGGATTCGGGAATATATAGCTGGCATTTAAGATTAGAACTGCAAACTGAGCTCATCAATCCAAACCTTTTCATGGATAAGTTGCTAATGATAATATCACTTCTAATAATGATTACGTTGGCAATGGAAATAACAACAACAACAACAACAACAACAACAACAACAACAACAACAACAACAACACAACAACAATAATAATAATAATAATAGCAACAATATTATTAATAACAAAATAATAGCAATAACTATAATAATTGTAATGATAATAACATTAATATTAATAGTAATAAAGGTAATTATATAAAGCCCTATAATAGCAATAATAACATCGAGTCCATTGATGATAATAGTAATAATAATAATAAAAAGAAAGCATGATATAACTAGAAAACCAGAATTGATTTGTGTACTTAAACAAATAATTATGACACGTTGATAATTAAGAAAAGCATCAAGGAAAATTATAAGTTATTTTCTAAAGTTGTAATCAATAAAAATCATTATTTAAAAACCTATTAACCATAAAAGTAAATATTTGGAGCAGAAACGAGGCCATTCCCATTGTTGTCAAGCCATGAACAAATACTTTATAAAAGAACAGATATTTTAAAATCTTCAGATACATCTATTGCCTTTATTCTTCAAAAGTTCACATGTTTCTCAAAATTGTATACATTTTATCCAATATTCATGTAACAAATAAGATATTTTGTCATCTAATTAAGTGTCCCCGTCAGTTATGAAGCATGAGGAGCTATGCCCCTTAGTTCACCTGCATGGCTTTAGCTTAGACTTTTCAATCGGCCTAGGAGGTGTGCACCTATCTCAATGATCACATCAGATGTCAACAGAGATTCAACTTCCTAATAATAACTGGTGTAAAATAGTTTTAGTCATATTCTCTTGCTCTCATGTTTTTCGAACTAAAAGAATTGAAATGCAGGTGCCCAACTAAATTGTTCTAAAAGCCTATTTTATAGTATGGGGATAACCGCATTGGGCTTTGGCTCATCCCTCGAAATATTTTTGTGTTTTCGGTTTTAGGTGAAAAATAAGTGAATACTCTTCTCTCTAGCAAGCTTAAAGGAAGTAAGGCTCAGTTTCCTTTGCTGCCTGACATCGTTAGATGCTCACAGTGGATTTTAGTATAGCATGAAGGCTTGATAGAACTTGAAGATCATGTTGGATGATATTTTGAATAAGCATGCCTAATGTGGAGTATTAGGAGACACTTAATGTAGTGATATTCTTGTCACGTTAAAGTTTGTATTAAGTTTGAAGTTGTCTTGAATGCTTTCAGCTTATCAGGACTAGTAAATGTGAAAGTGCTTCAGTTAACGTCGTGCAGTTATTGTATAGCCTTCTCCGATTTAAGATAGTAGTAACACCTCAAATCATTGAGACTTCCACTATAACCATGATTCCAAGTAATCGGATTAAGCTAATTAAGTAATTAAGGATCAGGGACATTGCACCCTTGATCTTAAAGTGTTTGAAGATTGAATTTAAGCCATGGAGAAGTTGTTTGAGACTCTTTAGTATCCTGAGGAATGGACTATAGGATTTGCTGGGTTCTACCTAAAAGAAGAGATTGACCTTAGGTTAGCTATCTTTGGTGGGCTACCATTAGTGTCTTGAGGAATTGAACTCTCTCGATTCACCTCAGCCTATATGGCAGGCGGGAAGCTAAAAATAAATCACTTTGGAGCAAGGTTCAACGCAAATCTTAAGGAAAAGATGTCGATGCACCAGTATACCTCAGACGAGGATATGTACAACACAATTGCCATTGTCGAAAGGGCAATTAAGGAGAAAAATGATCTGCAATGAACAACATGGACATAAAAGAAAAGGGGACCAGCGAGATAATTGCAATTTCAACAATCAGTACAAGAAGCCATGAAAGGGTTGTCATAACAATAACAGCAGCTCACACAAAAGGCAGTATAATTGCGATTTGCTTGGAGTAATCCATAATGCTTATAGGAAGCCTGGACATTATGCTCATAAATGTTTCACTAATAGCCACCATTATAGAAGCCCTCAGCATTAGGTGAGGGATTGTTCGTACCCACCAACATCTAATTACCAGAAGTATGGACGACAACAACATAACCAAAACAAGTGTAGATAATAGACTGATTGAAATAATCAAGCCCATGCTTCATAACAAAGTTAGCAAAGGCCTCCCAACCTACCACCTCGTAATGTTGGGGGCAAAGTTTATATGATGCAGAGAGAAGAAGTTGAAGATGTTCCTGACATAGTGATTGGAATGTTCTCTATCAAAACTCATCCTGTTGATGTCTTATTTAACCCTGGTACTGCTCATTCTTTGGAATCTACTAAGCTAGTTGAGACCTTCGGGTCAGACGCAGCATCTAAGCATCCTATATTACTTGTGGCTCTTCATAATAGGAAGACAATGAAGTGTGAAGAGTTATGTATGAATTGTCATAATTTCCATGAGTTTTTAGCAGACTTTTACAAATTTGGATCAACTGATTTTGATGTAATTTTGGGTATGGATTGGTTATCAAAATATCAAGCACGAATAAATTATCCTAAATATAAGATTACCCTAAGGGGATATAAGGGAGAGAAGGTAGTTCATAAGGGGAAAGTCTTGAAGTGTGAAGTGAGACTCATGACAGCAATAGAAGCCCAAAAGCCATTAAGGAAAGGTTGCAAGGGATCCTTATGTATTGTAATAGATACTAAAGCCCCTAAGCCATCTCTTTAGAATATCCTAATAGTTAAGGAGTTTCCTGATGTTTTTCCTGAATAGATACCAATCATGCTACCACCTAGGGAGATAGAATTCTATAATTGATGTAGTGCAAGGAGCAACCATATCTCCAAAGTCCCTTATAGGATGGCTACAACATAACTTAAAGAATTAAATATTGAGCTTTATAAGTTATTAACCAAGTACATCTCCATGGGGAGCCCAGTGCTGATCATGAAAAAGAAGAATGGAACATGAGGTTATGCAACGGTCATAGAGAACTTAACAAGATAGCCATCAAGAATTGTTATCCTTTGCCCTGGATTAATGACCCCTTTAACTAGTTGAGAGTTACTAGCACTTATTCTACAATAGATCTTTGATTTGGCTATCATCAACTCCATATTAAGGAGGAAGACATACCCAAGATTTTATTCCCGAACTCGTTACAGGCATTTTAGAACGTAGTGATGCCTTTCGGACTTACCAATGCTCCAGTCAATTTTGTAGACCTTATGAATAAGGCCTTCAAACCCTTACTTAGACCAATTCGTAGTGGTGTATAGATGACATAGTAGTTTACTCTAGATTACCAAAGGATCATGCCCATCACTTGAGAACAATCCTAGAAGTGCTAAGAAAAAATGAATTGTATGTGAAGTTAAGGGCGGGCAAGTTTTGGCTGGAAAAGTAGGATTTCTAGGCATGTAGAGTCAAGGGAAGGAGTCTCCATTGATCCTCAAAAGATACATGCTATAACATAATGGCCTTATACCCAAGAATGCAACTAAAGTAAGAAGTTTTTTGGGGTTAGAAGGGTACTATCGCAGATTTGTTTAGGACTTCTCTAAAATTGCAACAACTCTCACTAACCTAGCAAGGAAGACCACTAAGTATAAGTGGACTAATAAGTGTGAAAAAGCCTTTTAGGAGCTTAAGGGGAGATTAATTAGTGCATCTATGTTGGCATCACCCACCAGCAATGTAGATTTTGTGGTATATAGTGATGCATCTAAAAATGAGTTAGATTGTCTACTGATGTAAAACAATCATGTCATAGCTTATCCTCCCAATAATTAAAACCCCTTGAGTAAAACTATCCAACCTATGTCTTAGAATTGGCAATTATGATGGCACACTGAAAATTTGGAGATATTATTTACACACGGTGCATTGTGAGATCTTTGCTGACCATCAAAGCTCAAAGTACATATTTTCACAAAAGGATCTGAACATGAAGTAGACAAGATGGTTGGAATTTCTTAAGGATTATGACATGAACTTCAAATATAACACAGGGAAGGCAAATGTAGTAGCTGATGTGTTAAGTTGCATGCCATACTCAATGCTTAACTACTTATTGGTATTACCTAGAGACTTACATGAGGATACTAGGAAGTTAGAAATTCATGTGGTGATAAGGTGGGATAAATCCATGCTCAATGCCTTGGAAGTGCAACCTTAACAACTAGAAAGGATCACAGTTGAAATGTTAGCATGAAAGGTACCTAGATTCATAATTCACAATGATGGACCCTTAAGATTTCAAAACCGAGTGTGTGTTCCAGCTATGAAGGAGCTCAAGAAGAAGATTCTGGACGAGGGACACAACACCCTATACTCTATGCATCCTGGGGGAAACAAGTTACATAAGGACCTAAAACAGATGTTGTGGTGGAGTAATATGAAGCAAATAGCCAACTATGCCGCCAGGTGCTTAACCTATCGGTAGGTAAAAATAGAACACCAAAGCCTGCAGGACTCATATAGTTGTTAGAGGTTTTTGAATCGAAATGAGATTCAGTTTCCATGGATTTTCTGATAGGCTTACCACCCACACAGAGAAAGAATACTGCAATTTAGGTTATAGCAATGAGGAACACATGGAACTTGGATCAATTGGCATATACCTATTTGGAGGAGATTGTTCGACTACACGGGGTACCTAACTCTATAGTGTCGGATCGACATATCAAATTCCAATACGAATTTTGGCAAAAGTTACCAGAGGCATTTGGGACTCTACTCCATTTTAGTAATACCTCCACTAATCTACAGATGGACAAACTAACTGAACGACTGAAACCTTAGAACCCATGTTGTAAGCTTGTGCCAAAGAATTCAAGAAGGCATGGGATGAACAGTTGCCTTTAATTGAGTTTCCTATAACAATAATTACCATTTCAGTATAGGGATGACTCCATAGAGACATTATATGCTAGGTGATATAGAACGCCACTGTGTTGGCAAGAGATTAACACGCCTTGACTATTGGACCAGATTTTGCTCAAGCTACCATAGAGTGATCCAAGAATGAATTAATGCAGCCTAGATCCATCAGAAAAGAGCTATGCTGATAGGAGGCGTAGACTACTAGAATTTGAAGTAAGAGACCAAGTTTTTCTAAAAGTATCAACAACTAAGAGCATCACGAGATTTGGCACGACAAATAAGTTTAGCCTGAGGTACATCGGACCATACCCTATCATCCAATGAGTCGGTGAGGTAACATATCGATTAAAAATACTAAAAGGGCTACCAAGAGTACACAATGTTTTCCATCTATCGCAGCTACACAAGTACATTCCTGATCCATCTACGTTATCGAACCAGAACCCATGCAACTTCAAGAATATTTGTCTTATGAGGAGCAGCCAATTTCGGTCATGGATCGAATAGAAAAATAACTCCGTAAGAAAATGATAACATTTGTAAAGGTCCTTTGGGCTAATCATACCATATTAGAAGCTACGTGGGAACTAAAAGAAGAAATACAATCCAAGTACCCTCACTTGTTTGACCAATCAAGTGTGTGCGAAGTTTTCAGGACGAAACTTCCTTTAAGAGGTAGAATGAAAAATCTCAAAAACAGTACATATATTATTTATAAATATTGTTTTATGTGATTTTGGACCGACTTAGAATGCTTGAGTTCATAGGAATTATAGTTTTTTTAATAGATATTTAACGACTTAATTTAGGGACTAATTTAAGTCAAATAATGCCAAAATAATGTTATTTCTTATTCTTTTTCCTACCAAAAATTTCAAAAATTTCAAATAAATTCTTTTAAATGAAAATACATTTATTTTCCACAAAAATTAACCCCCCATTAGCCATTTTTATTTCAGAAAAATCACAAATCCTTCTCCTTTAGAAACTTACAGTCTTCCTCCGTCCTTCTCCAACTCTTCTTCCTCGTCCCATGGCTATCATATTAACCCTAACCTCCTCCCCACATCACCATCTGTCAGACTCAATGTCTCTCACTCTCATGTTCTCTCTCTCGGGTTCCCCTCACTCTCTCTTTCGATCTCTATCTCTCCCGGCCTCTCTCTCTCTCCCTGCTGTGAGACGCCACCACAACCCACCCACCGCAGTAGTCGGAAACCACCGCCATTGTCCACCACCGTCACCCTAGTTGTTGATAGCCACTTGGTCGCCAAGACCAGCCCTTGCGTTTGCCTTTCTTTTTTTTTTTTTTTTTTTTTTTATTCGCTCGCATGATCTCTCTCACTCTCTTAGTGTGTTGCTCACCAATTGGGAGCCCTAACCACTGGTCATCCTGTGCCGCTGCCATCACCAATGTCCTGCCACATTCATCCACCCTCCTCTCCCTCCTTGGTTCACTATGGCTAGGTTTTCATGAAAAGCTATAACCCTAATTCTCTATTTATATAAATTACATATTTTGGATTAGTAAATCTGATTTTTGGTTTTAAATTTATAATAAAATCCTGATTTTTTAATTTCTTTGATATTCATATTGAAATTCCCTTGTTGGCTGAATAATTAAAACTATCTAAGTTACTGTTGGCATTTGCAAATTTGATTGACATGATAGTTAAAGTATAGATTCTGAAATTTTTAGAATGGACTTGATCTCCTAGATCTGATGTATAGATCTTATGTTATGATCTTTGGAAATTGGGCCTAGAATATGTCCCTATCCCGAAACTGGATGTAAAGGTTTCATAAGAACTAAAATTCCAAAAATTAATGAAAATTGTTTTTGGTAGGTAATATGATGTGGCATAAAAATGATCATTAAGGTAAAGGATGGGTCCTAGATCATCTAAGTTTGATTTTGGGCTAGGTATAAGTGTTAACAAGATCGTTAGGGCTTGCATAGGCCCAAGTGAAGAAGTCGAGCTCGAGCTTGGGCGCCTTGAATCAATCATGCTCTAACTCCCCTGACTATCCTTTTAAAATGTGGTTTATGTGGGCGTATCTTGCAATTGTTTTGCAATGATGTTCGAGGACCACCTTGAATAACCCGGTATATTGTTTATTGGTTTATTGTTATTATTTGAAACTTGGCATGGAAATATTTGGTTTGCTATTCAAAAGTGCTTTTAAATATTGTTGGATCTTTATTGGGTTGGGATGGGCTATGTGAAAGTTTGGACTAATAACCTATTCTTAAGACATTAGTAATCTAAGTGAAAGAACTAGGCAAGAGGTGCTGATTTTAAGTAAGACATTATAGTCTTCCCCAGGTAATTGCATGCATGGTTAATAGCTACATGCATCTGGTAGATGGGTGTAGGCCAGCTTATCAGTAATCACCTGAGTGACAGTTGGCCATGAACTAGATTAGCGCTGCAACTAAATTGATTGTAAGTCATGAGACCTAGTGAGGTCGTTCGCCTTCCTTTAAACCTGAATTAAGAGAGACATGAACGAACTTGCAGTTTGGGTCAGGTTGGTTGAAAAATTTTATGAAATTATTTGAGTTATTTTCCATCACCCCTAAAATTGTTTGAAATGAATTTGAATTATATTTTGACTGTTAATTGTGGTTGTTATTAAGGTCTGTCTCAGTTTTGTAAATATTTTATTTTTTAGGTGATGATCATGAGCATGGGAACGTGACTCAAGTCTAGAAGCGAGGCCGATTGCCACATAGTGCTTAGGATCATACGTTTTAAATTAATTTCCTAGATTTTGAGTACTTCAAATTTGATTATTATACTTTAACTTTGGCCTTTGGTTTGGCTTTGGTAATGAATTCTTAGTGGTAGATTTTATCATAGTTAGCCTTATGGTTCCTCACAGGAAATATGGTGGCAACGCTCTATTAGGTTGTCCACTGCTACTTAGGGTTAAATAATAGTAAATAAATAAATTAGAATTTTCAACACGTCATAATACTACTCAAGGCGCTGCAACACAACATCTGGAGTTCAATGAGCTTAAAATCAGTACAACTCATGTAGTTATTAATTCAATGAAACTAAACGTCATGGATTCGATCTACGCACTTAGATTTATCAAGCCATATTCTCCAAAAAATATTATGCACACATTATCCAGACTCAGTAATCAAGGAAGTCAATAAACATGTGGTATAGATTTGCCACCTCACATATCATCACTCTCAATTTGTTAAACATCGTCAAAATCAATATTGGATTGTACTCAATAATAGTATTGTCGTATTTGATTCTCACTAGTCAATGTTATTACTCACTATGCGTACTACTGGTTAATGCTACTATTGGATAGGATACAAGAAAAATACTTGACATCACCAACACAGGGGGGGGGGGATGCTTGACATTTGGTATGGTTTTTCTCCTTCAATTCCAAACACCACCCCAGGCCCTCCCAAAAAAAAAAAAAAAAAGACCACCACCTTAAATTTGAGTAAAATATTTACAACGCTTCTCTTGAAAAGGGGAGAAATAATATAAAACAGTGCCCAAAATTTAGAATAATGTTTTCACGGCATTCCCTTTGTTGTTTAACGATAATTGTTTCAGTTTATTTTTCAGCCAATTGTATTGCAATATGCCCGTAATTTAATTAGCATCTACAATTTTTTTCTTTTTTAAATGTTTTTCAATGGTCTGTACTCTACTACTCTCACAAACTGTGTGCAGCAATGGTCATTAGTAGCAACAACAACAACAGTAACAATGTAAAATAATAATAATAATAATAATTATTATTATTATTATTATTGTTATTATTGTTATTACTTTTATTATTATTATTATTGGAATATACTAATTCAAACGTTGAGGGCTAAAAACCAATAACAAGACCTTAAGAGATAACTCCCAATACTGTGAACTTTAAGAATGTTTAGTTTCTGTAGTATATATGGGGTCATTTTAGATTATAGTTTTCAAGCAACTCCAAATGACATTACCTCGAAAACTGCACGAACATATGAAAAATAAAAATGGCTATATTCGTTTGAAAGTTCAAATTGCCTTAAAAGTTCAGAAACGCTCTTATAATATTGAAACTAAATACACTCAAAGTTGAGAGCACTGTGAGCTATTTTTTTAAGGTAGGATTATCAGTTTTCAAAGTTCAAATTATGATGATGATGATTATGATGAAGATGATGATAATGATGATGATGATGATGATGATGATTCATGCTTAGTCTTCTATTAAGGAAAATTTTGGATAACAAGAGTGTAGTTGTAGTAGTTGTCACTATATAACAACCATCACAATTAAGTGAATCATAATCATATATGTGTCCTTGTTAGATCCCTACCATTATTTTTATCTTTTTAATTATAGAAAAATTCATTTTTAACGGTCAAAAAATATCTATACCTTTAAAGAAAAATAATTAAGAAAATAATTGTTTGGTTTCCAAATAATTCATCAACTCCCCTAAAGGAGTCCCTTCTTGTTCTTCTCCCCTCCCCTCCCCTAGTCAACCTCCCTCCATTTTTGTCCGACATAGCTGTCAACAAACCCTACCCCCCCCCCCCCCAATGTCTCTCCTCCATTGGTGATTTCCAACATTGACCCCAACCATGATGAAATAGGCCAGTTTTGTCGATGAGAATTGCATCCGCCGCTCCTATATCAATATCCATGGCTTTGGCACATAAGTTCATCCTTTTCCACAGGGTTTTGAGTCGAAAAATTTGGACAGGGTGGTTTCTTGCCGTGAAATAGGTGTTAAGCTCAGGCAAAGTCTATGCAAACAAACCTCAGGATTTAAACTAGGAAATGTGGAGGGGAAATTAGAACCTTCAAAAACGATGGAGGATGAACATTGTGATTATCACTAGAACCAATAGAGGGGAAAGAAAAGGTGGTCTTAAAATAATAGAGTTATTGAGAGTTTGCTATTCGTTAGAAACAATTTGGGGGGAGGGGGTTGCCTTTTGCTAACAAAAATGGAAGAGTACTAGAGGGGGATTAATGAATTTGATAAAACAATTTCCTATTTAATTCACTTTGTTGAAATTATATGCGTTTTTTAATTTTAAAAGTTCAATTATAGATTTAATTAAATAAAAATAAAATTTATGGTGGAGATTTAATAAGAACACATGTACGGTTGAGATTTACTGATTTATGGTGGTTGTAATATAATGACAACCACTATAACTTTCTGGGGATGATAAAGGGTCAAATTTTTCTAATTTGAGTGGAACAATAAACTTGTTTTTTCCTTGTAATTTGCTTAGTCTTCTATTAAGGAAAATTTTTAATAATAATGAGTCAAGTTTTCCTAAAATTTAGTGGACCCATCAAGTTGTTGTATCGTAATTTGTTTTATGGTTGTAAAATGAAAGATTCACAATAGATAGCAATCTACCACTTAACATAACTTGACATCACCAACATAGTATCGCATAAGATGCTTTATCCGTCTCATATTTATTATCAAAAATATTGTTCTCTTTAACTACGTAGAATTGTGTGCGTGTCTTGTAATTTACTTAGTCTTTTGTTAAGGAAAATTTTGAATAACAATGAGTCAAATTTTCCAAAAATTTGGTGGACCCATCAAGTTGTTCGATCGTAATTTGTTTTGTGGTTGTAAGATGAGAGATTCACAGCGCATAACAATCTACCACTTAACATAGCTTGACATCACCAATAGAGTATCGTACAAGATGCCTCATCCGTCTCATATTTACTATCAAAAATATTGTTCTTTTAATTACATAATATTGTGTGTTTGTTTTGTAACTTTCTTAGTCTTCTATTGAGGAAAATTTTGAATAATACTAAGTCAAATTTTCCTAAAATTTAGTGGATCCATCAAGTTGTTGTATCGTAAAACACATTTTATGGTTATGAGATGAGAGATTTATAGCACATCACAATCTACCACTTAACATAGCCTGACATCACCAACATAGTATTGTATAAGATACTACATCTGCCTGATATTTATTGTCAAAAATATTGTTCTCTTTAATTACGTAATATTGTGTGTTTGTCTTGTTATTTGCTTAGTCTTCCATTAAGGAAAATTTTGAATGATAATGAGTCAAATTTTCCTAAAATGTAGTGGATCCTTGTTGTTGTACCGTGATTTGTTTTGTGGTGGTAAGATGAGAGATTCTGATAAGTGCTTCTATATACTTCGTTTTTGGGATATTTTGTAGCACTTTTTCAGGAATTCATAGGTTTTATGTTATAATTTATGCTCCTATTCTCATTTTATGCTTGGGTATGGTTCTTTGGTGACTTTTGCAAGATTTCAGACTACTTGACCCATCAATTAATCCTCATTTAACTGCTTATTGGCCCAACACAGAGGTAGCCCAAGTCTTATGTCTTTGGAACAAGAGAAGAGTAGAAGATTTCAGTTCCAGTAAGTACCACGGCTTGCTCGTGGTGGCTTCCACGAACCGTGGTGAGTCTTTAACTGCTAACCTCTTCACCTTCCTTCATTATGTGGCTAAAGATGCTCGATTTTTGTGCTTAAAAGAGGTGTTTTTCAGCGGAAGAGGGGGATCCATCATCATCTCCCCACTGCACTCTCATCCCTCTCTCACAAGTTAGAATTTTTAGTTTATTTTTTAGGTGCAAAAGGAGAGAATCGAAGAAAGAAGTTTTGCTCTTGGAGGCTTAAAGATCGTGGCATCGTTGAAGGACTGCCATTGTTATAAACCTTTCTTCACCTTTGAATTTATCCATGAACTCTTGTGTTAGTTAAATTTGAAATATGTGTAAGTAGTTCTATTTAATCTAGGGATTTGTTAGCCATAGTATTGCAGTTGGATCCTTAATTTCTATAATCCTATGCTTACTTCATGATTGGAATTATTTACTTCTATCTTGAGATTGAAATGTTGTGAGCAAAGTTTGGCCAATTTTGCTTGCTTATATTAGGTAATCGAACGAAGTACTTAAAAGTGAAACTCACTATTAGAACACCTTAATAGAACTTAACCTAGCAAAACTCGAGAGAGAATTGTATGGAGAGAGAAGACTTAGCATTCATAAATCTTCAACCTAGATGAAATGAAAAACAGTTAATAGAATGTTAGTTGAATTCATTTGGGTAATTTAATTTATTTCAAAAGAAAGGATTAAATTTAACTCGATTGTAATTCCTTGAATCATCAAATCCATTAAAAGTGCATGCTTAACTCCATGATCTAACTCTTTACCTAGCGAATTGAATCCCTAGATGCTTTACTTTGATTGAATTTCCAATTGGATAATTAGTATATTTAAATCAATGCAGTGAAAGATTGATTGCTTAGCATTTTCAATAGGATGTCAACTCCATATATTACTGTGGTCCTTCAGGATGATCTTCGAATCTAAACTACAACACCTGTGCGCTTGCGGCATGTCAAGTTTTTGGTGTCGTTGTCGGGGACCAAATCGTTAACTATTGAGTTAATCCTACGAAATTGACCTAGTGTTTTACTTTATTTTCCTTTTCTTTTGACTGCATTGATAGTGCTGCTGATTGTGCTTAGGAATTTTTCCCTTTTATGCAAAGGCCATTTCAGTACAAGCCCTAATCTTGAGATTGAGAGGACTTTTCATTTAAGGAGAAAGAAGCAAAGATTTGCGAAACCAAGGCACTAAGCTTGAGAGACCTCACCAACTATGGTGGGAGGAGGAGGTGAGCAAAGAAAGACGTTGCGGGATTTCGTTACCCTAGGAGTTCAAGGCATTGCCTCAAGCATTGCTCATCCTCACATGGAGGCAAACAATTTTGAGCTCAAGCCGGCTCTTATTTCCATGGTGAAACAATCCCAATTTGGGTGCACCCCATTGGAAGACCCTAACTTACACCTCTCGGTCTTTTTAGAGGTGTGTGAGACATTGAAGCTCACCGCAGTCTCTACCGATGCCATTTGACTGCACCTATTTCCCTTTTCACTTAGGGAGCAGGCAATTGCATGACTTTAATCTTTGCCTCCCGGACACATCGCCACATTGGATGAGCTTCCTAGAGCCTTTCTTGCTAAATTCTGCCCACAAAAGCAAAACGACAAGCTTGAGGAACCAAATTACTAACTTTACCCAAAGGGATGATGGACACTCTATAAGGCTTGGGAGCGGTTCAAAGACTTGTTGCGGTTGTGCCCTCACCACGGCCATTAAAGACGGATGATTATTAATATTCAAGCCTTCTACAGTGGAGTGACCCAACCTCTAAGGTCCACTATTGATGCGGCAGCATGGGGAACCTTGATGAATAAGTGTTTGTGCTTAAAATACACTATTTTTGCGATATCTTCATACCTGATTTATGCTGAAAATAACTGTTATTTTTATATTTTTATTTGATTTTATTTTGCTTTGTAGGTAATTAATAATTCAGGAAAAACACGAAAAAATGATAAAAAATGCTAAAAATGAAGCATTGGGCTAGATTAATTCAAACCCGACCCAAATACCTTAGCCCGTTACCTTGTTTAATCCAATGAAAAAAAAAAAGAAAAAGGAAAACTACAGTAAAAACCTAAGCCTCACTTGCGCGGCACATGCCCATTTATTCCCCCCTGACGTGTGAGGCACATGACCTACTCTCCCTGTTAATCTTAATCCCTTTCTCTCTCCTCACCAAAACGCAGAAACCTAACCCCCTTCATCTCGATCTTCATCTCACTCATCTGCATCCTTTCTCTTTCTTCGAGAACTCTCGCAGAACCACCATCAATCTTCTACCGCAACACTGCCAGCACATCAACACCACACCCACCTTCACCCTCATCCACCATCAATGCTCCATGAATTGCCAGTGCAGCAGCATCATCAATCCCATGTCCACCATCCACCTCGCATGAATTCAAGGGTTGAGATCGAAAAGGTTTAGGTATAAATGGAGGTAGCGGCACATTTGAAGAAAGCTACATAGTAATCTAGGTTTTATTTAGGTTTTAGTTTAAGTTTTTAGGTTTTAATTTCAGGGTTTATCGTTTTAATTCCAAGTGTTGGTAATTTAGGGTTTTCTTTTGTTTTCATCTGTTTGGATTTCGATTCTTCGGTTTATGCCCCTAGCATTCAATTTCGAGTAATTGGAGTTTGATTAAGTTGATTTGGACGTTGGAATTTCTAATTGAGCATTGAAACTTGGCTTGTTCTCGATCTGGGTCCTCTGAATTCAGTTCTATTTATAGGATTTTGATTCAGCACCACTACTCCAGTCGTTCACCTTCTCGTTATTTTGGTTTGCTTACTAACTCATTCTCCATTTCTTTTGGTTAATTCGAGTTCTTGTTTCAATTTTTACCTCGCGATTGACGCTGAGATTCCCTCTCCCTTATTGCGCTGTTTCACTTCCAGTATTGGTTTGCCTTGTGTTTCCTGTTTTTACTTTCTGCTTTGATTGATGCATTATGAGCTAAGTGTTAAATGGTAACTTCGATCCCCTTACCCTCTTCTTCTCTGGTTCATGTTTTGAGTTGCTGCTCTGTTTTCTGTTCTTAACTATCTACTCAATCATGGTTGCTCATTTGCTCACATTTGGATACTAAATGTCTGGATTTTTGCTGGTCTACGTTGAGCTTTCGATTGTAATGTTCCTAGTTTACTCTTCTCCACTTTCCCTTCTCTATTTGGTTTAGTTATTTAGTTCACTTGTTGCTCAAATCTAGGTTGTTCTTGATTCTGGGTTTCGGTTTAAGTTAGGATGGTTTATTTAGGATTGTTTAAGCAGTAGCATGTTGAGTTTAGGGATTGATATGAACAGTTAGTGAGCATCCATACTTAGATCCATTCATAATCTATAAGCTTTTGTTAATTGTTTTAATTAGCTTAGAATGACGCTAGATTAGTTTAATTTCATGCTTAGTGACCCTAATCTCATCCCCGCCCTTGTGGAGATGACCCTCAAGTGCTACGATGATAGTCGTATACTTGCAGTATTTTATTTTTCGCTCAAAATCATCCAACAAGTTTTTGGTGTCGTTGCTGGGGATGACGGCATGAGATTAGGTTACAGTTTCTTTGATATTTTCTTATTAGTTGCATTTATTTTCTTTTGTTTATTTCTTTATTAATTGTTACTTAGCTTAGTTATTTCTTGATACTCAAAAATCCCAAAAAAAAAAAATAGAAAAGCCTAAAATTTAAAAAAAAAAGAAAAACTTGAAAACCCCTAAAAATTGAAAAACTTTAAAAACTTTAAAAACTTCAAATGCTAGTTTTCCATTTCCTACAATATGAGCATGAACCTTTTTGGAGCTATTTATCGCGACTTAATGATTATCGTGCTCAATTAAATCAACTTTTTGAGAAATGAAAAATTTGTGAGGTCATTGCTGTGGGTCTAAATGCTAAATCTTGGAGTTATATTAAGTCTATTTGTCTTAGCGGTTGTCCTAGGATTATTATCTAAAACTCAAGATGAGGTTTGGGATTTCCTTGAAAAACTAGCTTGGAATACTTATGAGTTTGAACAAGTTAGAAATAATTTTGGTTATCCAACTCATAGTGAGTCTATTTTTCCTATTAGACCTTGCCTTACAGGATCCCTTTATAGATTCACATGACCCATCTCACTATTATATGCCTCCTGTTTTGTGCGATTATTGTGAATCTTCTGATCATATGTTCATACTTGTCCTTATCATGCTTATGTTGATGCTACATGTGCAAGTTTTGAAAAGATGATTAATGAATTGACTGATCAAATAATAGAAACAATGAAAAAGGGAATTACTAAATATTCTCAATGTTTTAATCAAAGTAGGGGGAATTATAGTGAGCCTAACTCTAGTTTAGGATCTCCTAAACCTACAGTTAGTATTGATGATGATTTTAAACCTTCTTACTCTGCTAGGTCTGACTTGAATGAAGATATGTATCTGCCTAGTCTAGATCAAAAGTGTGACCTCCCTATGTTTCTATCACCTGATCTCGCACCCCACACTAGCTTACCTAAGGGCATCACTGATGTTCTAGTTTCTGCCGACCACTCACCACTCTAAACGACTTTTGTGAGTTTGAGGTGGGTGACCAATCTAATATTGTTCATGAGTTAGATATAAGCATCACACCTGAAGTTTAGCCTCATGATTTAGATGAGTCACAAGAAGCTATTTCATAGGAGTTACGCGATGAGGTAACTGAACCCACTATTTTGGACTTTGACGACGAGATTCTTCTATAGAATATGAATCTTTTTTATGTGGATTTGATGTTAATGTGACTTTGGATGTGGATCTCTATGCGGAATATGAATCATTTTCTTTTGATCCTGTCCAATCTGACCTCCTTTTCGAATATTGCAAGTCTGAATTGTCGAGTCTAATAATATTGTCACTAAGAATTTGGATTTAAACCAGACTCTCGTGCTTTTTGATATTACAAGACTTGTGAATTTTGCGCCCACTATTTTACCTAGACTGCTCATTCATGTTAATATAATTTCTAGGCCAATGATCTTAATACTTGCTCGTTCTGAGTATGTTCATTTCCTTTCTGATTGGGCTCAACTATTTGATAAGTTGAAGTGGGCCCTTGTACGTTATTGGCTACATGGATGTACTCTTTCTAGCTCCAACTCACTGCTTTTCATTGTTTCTATGTGATTGAAAGTTGGGCTCCTTTGTTTGATAAGCTACTACATGCTTTAACAAGTTTTGATTTGAGTAGCATTTTTCAGCTTAATATGCAGTGCCTGATGCTCCAAAGACCTCTAACTAAGCAGGTTTCCAAAGGTATAGCTTAGGTGTACTTTTGCACCTAACCCGGTGTGATCATTCTAACTTTTCTCTCTTATTTGTTTTGTACTTAGTTGTGGATATTTAGGACTATGATTGTACGGTAGTCGATTTTGAGGAGCAATTTGGGATTTGTTGGGCCGTGTTGGCTATGATCACCCTTGGTTGTGTTATGATTTTGTGAATCTTTGTTAGTTGTGGATATCTAGGATTATTCTTGTGTATGTTTTCGTTCCTTTGTTTGGTTTCCTTGATTTTGTGTTTTGTTTCATTGGTTTTGTGTTTTGTTTTTTTTAGTTTAGCAAGTCTTGGTTTTTCTTTGGTTTAGTTTTTGTTTAATAGTTTCTTCTTGTTCCCTTTTTGGTGTTTTAGTGACTTTGTTTTGGTCTTCCATTTTGTTTTTCTTTTCTTTTGCCTTTTGTTTCATTTTAGGTTTCTTTTGTATAGTTTGGTATTTAGTATGTCCTTGGTTTTGGTTTTTTGTTTATTTTAGTGAATATGTGTGTTTTGGTCTTGTTTTGATTTGTTTTGATTTGTTTTGATTTTGGTTTCACTTTGGTTTGGTTTTCCTTTCGTGGTTTAGTGTTATTTTGGTGATTTTGATTTGATTTCTAGTTTCAGGTTTGTCTTGGGTTTCTTTTATGATTTTGCTTATGATTTTTGTGATTTCTAGTTAGGTTTTGGTTTGTTTTGGTATTTTTGTGATTTTGATTATTTCTTTTGGTAATTTTTGGTTCTATTTTAGAAGAAGATACTAATGTTTGTTTTTAGTTCTATATTTGATTTTCATCGTGTCCTAGTTTGTATATATTTGTAGTTTCATGTGGTTTTATGGTTGTATAGCTGATGTGATTGTTTTTAAGCGCCTTAGTTCCCACAATGAGGACATTGTGAGATTTTGGTGTGGGGTTGAGGTACCCATTTGTGCATACTTTTTTTGGAAATTTTGAAGAAAAAATCCAAAAAGATTTTTTTTGTTGTTTTTGGGGATGTTTGTACTCTTTCTGATTAGCTTGAATCCCCTGTGCTTTGATTATTAGCTTGTCTATAAGTAGGATATGCATGATAGGTCTCCGACCTCAGTGTGTCATTCTAAGCCCTAATTCGAACTCCAATTGGTCATTATAGATGTGTAATCCAATCCTTGTTTATCCCTTCATCATTATCTTTAGGTCATAGGCTTTCATGAATGATTCTCCCACATACTTGTGACACGATTACTATGAATAAAAATAATAATGAATGAAAATAATGAATAAAGAAAAGAAAAAATAGAGAGATGAAATAAAATTTGGAATGACAAGTATTCCTTTGAGGCATCGTTACTGGGTGTTATCCTTTGAGGCAATACTGCTATTGGGAAAGCTTGCTTTCAATATTAATATGTCAATAATGTAGTTGCATCAGTCAAGTGGGATTGAGTCTAATTTTGGTAAATCTAAGCCTTGGAATGATGATACACTTAAACACGAGCAGTGGGATGGTTTCAGAATTTAAATGTATAGTAGGGTGAAAAACTAGTGCTTGATGTCATTTATGGGGTAGAGGGCTTTGAAGTACATTCTATTTATATGTAGGTTGATATCTTAGTTACATGGGTGATTTAATTGATTAGAGTGTGTAGATATCTTTCCTCAGTTTTATACATATTAGATTTGAGAAAAAACCAAAAAGATTTTTGATTTTCTATTTTATTCTTCTTTCTGATTTTGTAGGTATTTCACTTGAAAACCCTCACAAAACCTCACTTGTCCACTTGGAAAATCGAGGGGTTTAAAAGGCTTGTTGCATATGTTAAATGTAACTGTGATTCCCACGGTAGTGAGTTAGGATTTTCTTCTCTTATGCTCTATTTAGGTAGTTTAGTTGTTTTACTCGAGAACGAGCAAAATCTTGGTGTGAAGGTATTTATTCGTGCTTAAAATATGCTATTTTTACAATATCTGTATACCTGATTTATGCTCAAAATAATTGTTATTTTTAGATTTTTATTTGATTTGATTTGATTTTGTAGGTATTTAATAATTTGTGAAAAACGCGGAAAAATGATAAAAAAATACCGAAAATAAAGCATTAGGCCAGATTAATTCAAACCCGACCTAAATACCTTAGCCTATTTTCTTATTTAACCTAATAAAAAAAAGAAAAAGGAAAACTACAATAAAAACCTCAGCCTCATGTGCACGGCACATGCCCATTTATTCCCCCCGGCGTGCTAGGCACGTGACCTACTCTCCCCGTTAATCTTAATTCCTTTCTCTCTCCTCACCAAAACGCAGAAACCCGACCCCCTCTATCTCGATCTTCATCTCACTGGTCTCCATCCTTTTCTCTTTCTTCGAAAACTCTCATAGCACCACCATCAATCTTCCACCGCAACACTGCCAGCACATCAACACCACATCCACCTTCACCCTCATCCACCATCGACGCTCCATGAACTACCAGCGCAGTAGCATCATCAATCCCATTTCCACCATCCACCTTGCATGAATTCAATGGTCGAGATCGAAAAGGTTCGGGTATAAATGGAGGTAGCGGCGCATTTGAAGAAATCAAAGTAGTAATCTAGGTTATATTTAGGGTTTTAGTTTAAGTTTTTAGGTTTTAATTTCAGGGTTTATCGTTCTAATTCCAAGTGTTGGTAATTTAGGGTTTGCTTTCGTTTTCCTCTATTTGGATTTTGATTATTTGGTTTATTCCCCTAGCATTCAATTTCGAAAAACTGGAGTTTGATTAAGTTGATTTGGATGTTGGAATTTCTAATTGAGCATTCAAACTTGGCTTGTTCTTGATCTGGGTCCTCTGATTCGGTTTTGTTTCTAGGATTTTGATTCAGCATCGTTGCTCCAGTCGTTCACCTTCTCATTATTTTGGTTTGCTTACTAACTCATTCTCCATTTCTTTTGGTTAATTCGAGTTCTTGTTTCAATTTTTACCTTGCGATTGAAGCTGAGATTCCCTCTCCCCTGTTGCACTATTTCACTTCTAGTATTGGTTTACCTTGCGTTTTTTGTTTCTACATTCTGCTTTGATTGATGCATAATGAGCTGAGTGTTAAATGGTAACTTCAATCCCTTTACCCTGTTCTTCTCTGGTTCATGTTTCGAGTTACTGCTCTGTTTTCTGTTCTTCACTATCTGCTTAATCATGGTTGCTCATTTGCTCACATTTGGATACTAAATGTCTAGATTTTTGCTGGTCTGCTTTGAGCTTTTGTTTGCAATGTTCCTGGTTTACTCTTCTGCACTTTCCCCTTCTCATTTAGGTTTGGTTATTGAGTTTACTTGTTGCTCAAATCTAGGTTGTTCTTGATTATGGGTTTTAGTTAAAGTTAGGATTGTTTATTTAGGATTTTTTAAGCAGTAGCATGTTGAGTTGAGGGATTGATATGAACAGTTAGTGATCATCCATACTTAGATCCATTCATAATCTATAAGCTTTTGTTAATTATTTCAATTGGCTTAGAATGACGCTAGATTAATTGAATTTCATGCTTAGTGATCGTAATCTTATCCTCGTTCTTGTGGAGACGACCCTCAAGTACTGCGACAATAGTCGTATACTTGTGGCATTTTATTTTTCACTCAAAATCATCTAATAATAAGACTGAGGATGAGGCCTACAATTTGATCGAGGAGATGGCACTCAACAATTTTTAATGGTCCAATGAACGAGGCCAACCCAAGTATGTTGGAGGTAAGCTTGAATTTGATGCACTTACTTGACCTAATGCTAAAATAGATACCATGGCTCAAATGTTGGAATGATTGAATGTGAATGCTGTGAATTCTAGTGCCCCTCCCCTATCATGTGAAATATGCAGTTCCATTGACCATTTGATTGAGAATTGCCAAGTTGGGAGTCCTTTTACCCAAAACACTAGTGCCCAAGTCAATTATGTTAATAATTTCAACCCGAGACCGATCAATGGCCCCTATTCCAATACTTACAATCCAACTCGGAGCAATTACTCAAATTTTTCATATAGGCCTAACCCTTCCATCCTACCCCAAATGAATGCTAGGTAATCCCCCGGATTTCAAAGACCGCCCTTTCCCCAACAAGCTCCCCAAAAGTCCAATGTTGAGCCCATGATGGAGAGTATGCTTTTGGCACAACAAAAGCAAGACGAGTATATAAAATAATTAGCCTCTGAAGTTGATGTGCTTACTACTCATAACAAGATGTTGCAAACCCAAATTGCCCGACAAGCTAGCTCTTCATCTATACCTCTGGATAAACTGCCTAGTAAACCCGAATCTAACCCCCGTGAGCATTGTAATTATGTTACCATAAAGGAAGGGGTAGAGGACTCTGAGGACCCTGAGGACATACCACTTGAGTAGGGTAGAGCAATGATCATGGTTGAGAGTAAGGAGAGAAATGATGGTGGCGAGCCCATGACTTTTATAGAAAATGATAGCTTTGAGATTCCCATAGTCTTTCCACCTAAGCTTCCTGACCCAAGTACCTTTTCTACCCCCTGTGTCATAGGAAAAATGGAAATTAAAAGAGCCTTATGTGACCTTGGTGCAAGTTTCAATTTGATGCCCTACTCTATGTTTCACAAGCTTCATGTAGGATCATTGCGAGCCGCACCCTTTTCACTCTAATTAGCAGATGGTTCTAAAATGCGACCTTTGGGTACATTAGAGGATATGCCCATCAAAATAGAAGATTTTTAGATGTTGGAAGATTTTATCATTGTTGCCATGACTGAGACCGATGATGGCCAAATTATTCTTGGTAGGCCCTTCTTGGCTACTTCAGTCTACAATATTAATGTAAAAGGGGGCGGATAACATCTGAAGTAGAGGAGTGTTATGCTATGTTCTGTTTTTTGGATGAGAAAGTGGTTTCCCCTAATTCTTCCCTATCTAATGTACTTCCCCTTTCTCGTGAGGTTAAAATGGAGGAAGGTTTAAATTGTCATGACCCTTCCAATTTTGGTGGATTTTTATTGAGTATCCCGACCAAGGTTATGTTAAGGTGAAGTTTGCTACTCCTATGCCACCTAGCATACCCAACATTAGGGCCTATGCTTCTAATGAATCTCCCATGAGTGTTTGTTGTAGGTTCACCGAAGTGATTCTTTCTTTACCTCTTATGGAATGAGTCGATTTAATCTTGGGATTGAACATGATGATAGTGGCCCATCTAATAGACCATGCTATCGGTTTGTCTTGTACCTTGATAATACATTATAGCGTTGTTTAATGATGATGAAGGACCTCCAACCTGAGTGTCTAAGGTGGTATCCTTAGTTGAAAGATTAAAACTTCGTGGTTCGCAACAAAAGCAACGCCCGTATTTTCACCGATCCTGAGCGCATATAGAAACAAGGTCAAGCTCATGACTTTAAAAGAGCGCTTCTTGAGAGGAAATCCAAGCCCTTTTATAGCTTCGATTACCATTTTTAGGTAGTTTTTCAAAGAGAATTAAAAAAAAAAGAGAAAAAAAAGAGAGAAAGATGATCAAGGGTCTGAGCACGGGCGGTCCATATTTTCCAATACGTTTTGTGGTCCAGCCCACCCAACAAAACAATAAAAAACAAAGCAGCAGCCACCACAGTCAGATTGTGGTGTCGCTTACAGACCGTGGTGGACTGGTACGGGCCGCAGTCAAGGGTTTTGACTGCGGCGGCCCTTCATTCTCAATCAGTTTCTTTTTCTTCCTGGAATCATTCTCTCTCTACCTCCCTCTTTCACTCTTTACACAGTCTATCGTTAAACCTTCAATTTCTCCCTCATTTCTTCCCATTTTCACTCCATTTTCACTCAAAATCTTCTCTTTTCTCTTAATCTTTCTCTTTCTCAAACAAATTTCATCACTTTCTACCATTTCTTCCCCAAGTTCATTTCATTGTCACCCTTCCTCCATATCCATCTTCTTCTACCTTAGACTTCTCCTCTTTTTAACTCAAATACTTCATTTTCCTTTCTTATACCTCATTCTTGAGTTCTTTGTTTCTCACATTTTTTTTACATCCATGGTAACCAACAAGAGACACAGGAGCATTAAGAAGGCTGGACATCTAGCCAAGCGCTACCACGGAATCAACAGACCTCCTGTACTTCCACCGACGAACGGACCCAAACATTACCTCATCTCCTTAGTTTAACTAACCCCGAATATATTGCTAGATATAATTGCTTGAGTGAAAGAATTATTGTGGTAAGCCGTTATTATGAGGAGGAATTGTTGGGTGCTTGGGATTGTTGGATGACATAAGGTGGTTATTCGCACGAAGAGGTACGGGGCACTTTATTAAAATGAAAGAGCATACATATCGGGACCTCACACTGGAAGTTCTGAGTACTTTGCAGGTTGAGGTCGCTAGAGGGCCTCAATGTTAAGCGGGATATGATTTATTTTATTTGCAAGGGCAAATTTATGAGTTGAACCTAAGTGCAAACGTATTTGGTTTTTCACCTAGCATGGACTTACTAAACTATCAAGTTCCTCATGAATTCAACCCAAATGCATTTTGGGGTGAGCTTTCGGCGGATTTTAAGTACAACACTAGTTCTTCCAAGTGCACCCATATTAAGAACCCTTGCATTTGGGTGGCTCAGTGTATTCTCGCTTGTCGTTTCCTTGTTCGGGGTGATAGTTTGAATGTCCCTAGATTGTCTGAGTTATACCTCCTGTCTTATATGCTTGATAGTGTCCAAATTGATCCTAAGGCATTCTTGGCCCAACAATTATATATTCCAGCTGTCAGCACTAGGGGTATAATAGTCATTGGAGCTATAATCACAACCATTGCTAGATTTTTAGGTGTTAAGCCCAATCCTAAGGATTAAGTTTCTGGGTCCGAGTGGCTTGATCAATCCGCTTTTGAGCTGATGAATTTTTGCAAGGTAGAGGGTGGATGTTTATGCTAGATTTATCCCGGGGATTGGCTTATGCCACTTCCCAATGTTGAGCAGACCACCTTACTTCACGGGGCTAACCTTCATTGGGTACCTGGTGGTGCTGAGGTTGTTCAGCCCGCACCTCCTCCACCCCTATTTACTTGTCAAGCCAGACCTAGTTCTTCCTCCTAACCACTCTCCATTGACTTTGAAGAGGTCCAAGCCACCCTTTGGTCCATTCAAGAGGAGCAAGTATCCCTTTGAGCATATGTTGCCTCTGAGAACACCGCTCTTCCTGACTTTATCCAAGAATAGCACGATAAGCTCCGTGGGATGCTTGCTACCTAGATCCAATATTTTTAGGACTATAAGGCTTGTCTTGAGACCTAGAGAGATTGGCATATCTCTTATGGTCAACCTCCCCGCCCTCCTTCCCCAACCCCCTTCTAATTGCTTCTTGTTACTCCCCCGTCCCTTTTCTACATCTGTGCTCACATTGAGAACAATGCTTTGTTCAAGCATGGGAGAGTTGGTTAGTTAATCGATGGTGTCTGATGCCTGATTTGATTTGGGGTGTACATGTGTATGTATTGTATATATTGTTCATGATTGCATTTAGCGTTGCAAGTCAGGTTTAATCTCATGCAGCTAGAGTATGTTAGAGATACATTTAGGTTTCTTTTCACTTTTGATTCTTTTTCATAGTTTTTGCATTTTCTTGCTATTCTTATTAGGAGCATGCATTCACTTCAAAAAAATGAAAATGAAAAAACTGACAAAATGAAAAAAAATCCTCCGATGATGAACTTTGTAAACTAGGTAGACTTCTTTGGTTTAGATTGACCCTTTAATTTGCCCAATTGTGAATAAAAATGTTTGAAAATGAGTTTGCAAAAATGAGCTTCATGTTTCGACTATTTATTGAGTGCGAATTGATTGCCCCATGATTCTTTACATGAATGTTGGCATGTGTCTCCTAATGAGTTAGGCATGACCTTGGTAGATGTCCTATGAGGTTTTGAGCTTTTAAAGACTAATTTATTAATTTAGTCTCTTGTCAATTCATGAGCGACTCTTCCTCGACATTATTTCTCTAGAACTTGCTTTGGCTCTCATTCAAGATCACACCTAACATATGCCTTTAGGCAACATGATTAAAGCATTCTTTGACTTGCTAAACCCAAAAGACCAAATAGCGACCCTTGCTATACATGATATATCCCTTGCTAGCCCCTTTGAGCTTATATCCATTTTCATCGATGTGAACCTCCGAACATAGCCTTTGGCCAAACATTTATCTAAGCCCTAATCCAAGACTAGAGAAGCGTTTCATCCTTGTAAACTGAGTTTGATTGGGAGTTAGTAAGGTGCATTGAGATCTTTTCAGTTGATTTGGTTGTTCAGTTAATGAAGGGATTTGTGTTCTTGTGTTTGGATAAGAGTGTTAGGCGATAATTTATCGCATTTTACATGCCCTTTTCACATAATCTTAGCTCGTACAATAACGTAAACTTTAGAGTTTTTCTTGTTTTATTAAGTATTCTTTGATATTTTTACTTGTTTTGTTTATTCTTGCAGGTAATAAGTTGAACCAAGCAAATCCCGCGAAAAAGGACGAAAAAGGATCAAAACAGGCGAAAAGACGGAAAAACGGGAGCCAGCCGGTAGAGCCGACCAGCAATGTGGCATGCCCACCCCGTGCCACGTGGCACGGCCGTGCCACTGGCGCGGTGGGGCCATGCCACATAGGCACGGTCGTGCCTCTTCCTGTTCTACCGCGCGCTGTTCATTCCCATCTCGTGTTCTATTTAAGGCCTTCTTCGGGGTTCGCTTGGGGAGTCGCTTGGGGCTTCTCCCTGGCGATTTCTAGAGTAGTTTAGGTTAGGTTTTAGCAGAAATAAAACCTCAATATGAAGATTAGTTTAGGATTGAAGATTGTAATCTTGGATTCAACCTTTGGATTTCAAGTTCCTTCTATCAATTCAAGACTAAGTTTTCTTTCTCTTCTCTCTTTATTTCATATCTTATTCTTGTTTATGTTTTGTCAGTTTAATTCTTGTATTTGTTTTGTTTAGTTTCAATGTTTAGTTTTCATTGTTAATTCATGTTATTTAGTTGTTTAGATTTGTTTTATTTCATTCCCTTTGTTTTGTTCTTCAAGTTTACGTTCTTGTTTGTTAGTTTAGGTTTTCATGTGTTTGTGATGTTTTGTTGGTAGATTGTGTTGGCTTGGATTGTGATTAGCCTCTTGATGGCTAATTAGTCTTGCATTTGGCCTAACCATGCTCAATCTATACTTAGAACTTAGAGTTTTCCTTCACGCCCGTCAAGTGTTCGATGAAATGCTTGAGAGAGCTTTTATCCATATTTTTGGGCGATTGACTTATGCTAAGAGGTGAGGTCAATTAGCTAAGGTGGGAGAGAGAATAGTCGAGTTCGGGATATGAAAATAGTACCTGAATCGAGCTAGGTCCGGGGTTGCTAGTTTTGTGGTCTAATTAGGCTAACCCCATGAAAATAGGCGGTTAGGCTAATTAGACTAGCTCATGACCCTTGAGAGAGGGCTTGGGTGGTCTTTGATGGTGCAACCGATCATCTCTAGTTCGTGATGTAGTTTGGATAGGTTAGGACTCGTCTCGATTAGTTGGTTCATTCATTGGTCAAATCACAACTCCAAGTCGCTTTTTTTATGTTTGTTAGCGTAGTTTAGGTTACCCTTTGTTTTCCTTTAATTTCGCCTAGCTCGAGACGCTTTAGTTAACCTTGGTAGTTGGAAATACAATTTCCTGCGGACGACATCCCAAGTACTCAACGATATACCTTGCACTTGGGGTTTATAAATATTAAAACTTTTTCTGCAACAAGTTTTTGGCACCGTTGCCGGGGAGTTGGCGCTTTTCAATATCGAAGCCCCCTAGACTAGGCCTTTAGAAAATCCAAAATAAAGAAATTGAAAAAAAAATCAAAATGGCTATTTTCCATTTTCCTCAATTTGAGCATGAACCGTTTTGGCAATACTTGTCTCGGTTTAATGACTATCGTGCTCACTGTGTTCATTTCACATATGAAAAATGGGAAATATGGGATGTTGTGCTTGAGGAATAACACATGAGACCCGAGCCACCCTTGAGTCCATGTGTTATGGTGGTATGTGCTTTTTAGATGTCGATAATTTATGGGATTTATTTCAATCTTTGGCTTGGTCTCAATGGAATCACGAGTATGCTAGTGATTGTTTTGAGTATCCTTCCCCTACTTTCCATGATTCGCATGCTTATTCTCCTCTTCAATGCTCTTATTGTCAATCGTTGACCATGATGCGAATTCTTGTCCCTATTATGACATTTCTGATGATTGTTGTGCGAACCTTAATGCTCTGATAGAGACAATGAATGAGCGACTTAATTGTTTTGTTGATACGATGAGGGAGCGTGGCATATTGCATGAGACCGACTCTAGTCCTTCTTGTCCTAGGTTTGAGGTTAGTCTCAGTGATGATTATGAGTCTTCTCTGCCCCTAGAGCCCACTTTTATCGCTCAGACACCTTTGACCAGCCTAGAGAGAGTGATTGACCCTCCCTATGTCACTCCATCCTTGTCTAGCACACCTAACGACACTACTGATGGTGTTGTGAGTTATCTTTCTTCTCCCCTCCCTTTAGCTCAGTGCACGGGGTTAGAGATGGGTGAGTCTTCTCAAGGTGATGCTAGTTTTATTGAGGTTGATTTGCTTGTTTGGTCGGGCAATAATATCTTGTTAGAGCCGTCTTTTGAGGACTATTATAATGATGATGTGAGGGTTAGTGTCACTCCTAGCATTGACCATATTGACCCCATTTACACCGAGTCGCCTACCTTAGTCCCAATTTCATCCCTATACCTTACCGCCACCACCCTTCCAATGTTTGCATTTCCAGAGTCCCTAGGTGACATTCGAGGGTCTAATCCCTCCTTGGATCCATCTTGTACATACCTCGAGGACGTGTATAGGAAGATCCTATTGTGCACTTTCATTGATCATACGTTTGATTTTTCCTTGGCATATGATATGAGTACGAGGACATTACCTACATTTGCTTCTTTCTTATACTTGTTCTCATACTCACATCGCTTCGAGATGCATACGCAAGCACATGATAAGCTCCTGAGAGCCTTGACGGCGTCCAAGTTGACGGCGTGAGCCCTGAACGATGATGAGGAGTGGCTGATACTCCTCAAGCCTCCACAGCACCATCCTAGGGAGGCGTAGTTCGCGTACAATCAGTACCCGACTTGGTATACTCGTTCTAACTCTTCTCCCTCCTTTTTACTTTCTTTATTCTTCTTTTTGTTTAGTTGTAGATAGTAGGATTGTGTTTTTGTTAGTGATCATCTTGAGTTGCAATTTGGGATGTTGTTGAGCCATTGATGGCTATGATCACCATTTTTGTATTTTTGTGTATATTTGTGTGTTTTGCATTGGTGATGACTCTCAACTCCCAATGAGGATATTGTGAGATTTAGGTGTGGGGGTGGGGTCATCTCCCTTTTGTTCTTATTTTTGTAAAATTTTTTTTCATTTTTATGTAAATTTTTCCAATTTTTCTCCTTTTTGTATAATCTTTTCTTTTCCTTTTGAATTTAGAGGAGTTTTGTATTATTTTGATCAGCCTTGATCCCCAGTACCTTGACTATTAGCTCATATATAAGTATAATGTGCATGATGGATATTCATCCCCAGTCTGTCGTTTTAGGCCTCAGTTCTAACCCCAACAGTCCATTGTAATTTTGCAATTCAGTCCTAATTTATGTATTGTCATCATCTTACATTCTCAGTCTTTCATGATCGGCTCTCCTACTTGTCTACTGCACAGTTCCCTTTGCATGTGCTTACACCCCCTTTTCCAAAAACAAAAGCAAAAACAAACAGATTCAGGCGCTACTGGGTGTATCCCTTTAAGGCATGGCAAGAGTTTGTAATTAAAAAAAATAATGAAAAGAAAAAAAAAGTGGGGAAGAAAAGAGTTTGGAATGATAAGTACCCCTTTGAGGCATGCGCTACTGGGTGTTACCCTTTGAGGCAATACTACTATTGGGAAAGCTTGCTTTCCATGCTAGCCATTCAAAAAGGTAGCTTTTGTCAGTTGCGTGGGATTGGGTTTGATTTTGGTAAGCCAAGTTCTAGGGTGATGATACACTTGCACACTAGGCACTAGGATGGATTCAATGTTCTCATGCATCGTCGGGTGAAAAGCTGATGTCTGGATGCTATTTTTTGGGATGATGTGTCCTGAAATGCATATGATGCTTGTGTACAGACTGATATTTGAGTTACTAGGGGGTTTTGGTTGATTCGATTGTGTACAGTTTATCCCAATATATATATTGTGTTTTGTCATTTTTATTTTTCGATTTTTGTTTTTCTTTTCTTTGTTTTTCCTTTTTGAGATTTTGTGGTTATATCTTCTGCAAACCCTCACGAGGCCTTACTCGTCCACTTAGGGGAACCAAGGGGTTTAAAGGGCTTGTTGCATACGCTAAATGTAATCGCGATTCCTGCAAAAGTTAGTTAGGTTTCTAGATTAGTTTTTCTTTTGTTTTGCTCGAGGACGAGTAAAAGATAGGTGTGGCGGTATTTGTTAGGCGATAATTCGTCGCATTTTGCATGCCCTTTTCACATAATCTTAGCTCGTATAATAACGTAATCTTTAGAGTTTTTCTTGTTTTATTAAGTATTCTTTGATATTTTTACTTGTTTTGTTTATTCTTGCAGGTAATAAATTGAACCCAACAAATCCCACGAAAAAGGGCGAAAAAGAATCAAAACAGGCAAAAAGATAGAAAAACGGGAGCCAGCCAGCAGAGCCGGCCAGCAATGTGGCACGCCCACCCCGTGCCACTGGCACGGTCGGGCCGTGCCACATAGGCACGGTCGTGCCTCTTCCTGTTCTGCCGCGCGCTGTTCGTTCCCGTCTCGCGTTCTATTTAAGGCCTTCTTCGGGGTTCGCTTGGAGAGTCGCTTGGGGCTTCTCTCTGGCGATTTCTAAAGTAGTTTAGGTTAGGGTTTAGCAGAAATAAAACCTCAATATGAGGATTAGTTTAGGATTGAAGATTGTAATCTTGGATTCAACCTTTAGATTTCAAGTTCCTTCTATCAATTCAAGACTAAGTTTTCTTTCTCCTTCTCTCTTTATTTCATATCTTGTTCTTGTTTATGTTTTGTCAGTTTAATTCTTGTATTTGTTTTGTTTAGTTTCAATGTTTAGTTTGCATTGTTAATTCATGTTATTTAGTTGTTTAGATTTGTTTTATTTCATTCCCTTTGTTTTGTTTTTCAAGTTTACGTTCTTGTTTGTTAGTTTAGGTTTTCATGTATTTGTGATGTTTTGTTGGTAGATTGTGTTGGCTTGGATTGTGATTAGCCTCTTGATGGCTAATTAGTCTTGTATTTGGCCTAACCATACTCAATCTATGCTTAGAACTTAGAGTTTTCCTTCACGCTCGTCAAGTGTTCGATGAAATGCTTGAGAGAGCTTTCATCCATAGTTTTGGGCGATTGACTTATGCTGAGATGTCAATTAGCTAGTGTGGGAGAGGGAATAGCCGAGTTCGGGACATGAAAATAGTACCTGAATCGAGTTAGGTCCGGGGTTGCTAGTTTTGTGGTCTAATTGGGCTAATCCCATGAAAATAGGCAGTTAGGCTAATTAGACTAGCTCATAACCCTTGAGAGAAGGCTTGGGTGGTCTTTGATGGTGCAACTGATCATCTCTAGTTCGTGATGTAGTTTGGGTAGGTTAGGACTCGTCTCGATTAGTTGATTCATTCATTGGTTAAATCACAACTCCAAGTCGCTTTTTTTATATTTGTTGGCGTAGTTTAGGTTACCCTTTGTTTTCCTTTGATTTCACCTAGCTCGAGACGCTTTAGTAGCCTTGGTAGTTGGAAACACAATTCCCTGCGGACGATACCCCAAGTACTCAACGATACACCTTGCACTTGGGGTTTATAAATATTAAAACTTTTTCTGCAACAAGGAGATCCCTTGTTTTATTGAACAAAGATTATATAAGATTTGAAGTTCAAGTTTAATATGTATTCCCTTAGCAAACTCTTTTGCGAGATTGAAAAAAAAAAATAAACCACAAAAAAGACAAAAAAAAGAAGGAAAAAAAATGAATAAAGGAGTGTTGGCCTTGTTTGGATTGTAAAAAGTATATTTGACTTTCAACTCTTTTCTCTTTATTTGATTGTGAAAGGGGATGTATTTTATTATTGAATTGTATTGGTTTGAGGAGAGTGTTGCATGAGAGCATTTGTTCCCCTCTTACCTTTACCTATGGCCTCATTATAACCTCATGAAGTCCTTATAATTGTCTAATGTATATTGCATACTAGTGATGGTGAATTAGAGAGTCTTATCAATCTTACGGTAGATTTGAGTCTAAGGAATTAGAATTAAGGAAACCTTCCTATATTTTCAAACACTTGTGTAACGAGTGTCACATGACTACAGTGAGGTTCTACCGGCATTACTAGCTTCATTTGCTTCATATGTCGATATAATTATATTTGATAATTTGGGGGGGCTGATTCAAACTTGACATTGTGGTCTATCAATGATTTCGAAAATTTCATTTCATAGTCTATTTGTTAAATGATTTTGACACTTGACTTTAGATCGACTTTGCATTAAGCTGCTACCATGTCTTTCTTAAGGAGGTTGTGAATAATTTTTGGTCTTAGTGTTGCTTAGGGACAAGAAATGATTCAAGCATGTGGGAGTTTGATAAGTGCTTCTACACACTTCATTTTTGGGATGTTTTGTAACACTTTTTCGGGAATTCATGGGTTTTATGCCATACTTTATGCTCATATTCTCGTTTATGCTTGGGTATGGTTCTTTGGTTACTTTTGCAAGATTTTAGACCATTTGACCCAGCAATTGACCCTCATTTGAGTGCTTATTGGCTCACCACAGACGTACCCCAAGTCTTATGCCCGTGGAGTAAGAAGAGCAAAAGATTGCAGTTCCAGTGCATGGTCTGCCTGTGGTGGCTTCCATGGACGGTGATGAGCCTATAACTCTTCATGTTCCTTTGTTGTGCGGAGGAAGATGCTCAGTTTTTGTGCTTAAAAGGGGTGTTTTTCGGCTGAAGAGGGGGATCCATCATCGTCTCACCACTACCCTCTTATCCATCTCTCACAAGTTAGAAATTTTTAGTTTATTTTTTAGGAGCAAAAGGAGAGAATTGAAGAGAGAAGTGTTGCTCTTGGAGGCTTGAAGATTGTGGCATCATTAAAGGGTTGCCATTGTTGTAAAGTTTTCTTCCCCTTTGAATTTATCTTTGAACTCTTATGTTAGTTGAATTTGAAATATGAGTGAGTAATTTTATTTAATCTAGGGATTTGTTAGTCATAATACTGTAGTTGGATCCTTAATTTCTACAATCTTGTGCTTACTTCATGATTAGAATGATTTGCTTCTATCTTGAGATTAAAACGTTGTGAGTAAAGTTTGGCCAATTTTACTTGCTTATATTAGGTAGTTCAGTGAAATACTGAAAAGTAAAACTCACTATCTGATCACCTTGATAGAACTTGACCTAGCAAAACTCAAGAGAAAATTGCATGTTAAGAAGAGGCTTAGTATTCATAAGTTTTCAACCTAGACTAAGGGCCTGTTCTTTTCGTGGGTAAATTTCAAAATACTGATCTCAAGCTCACTTCAACCCACTTCAACCTACTTCAACCCATTTCAACCTATTTCAACCCACTTCTACTATTTTAACCAAGTTTAATTTATCACATAAAAAAAATTCAACGCACTTCAACCTACTTCAGGTCTTCAACCTACCTTGACCTACTTCAACTCACTTCACCCTTTTACCCACCCTAATTTATCCACGATTAGAATAGGCCCTAAATAAAAGACGCTTGAAAGAGTGTTAGTTGAATTCGTTTGAGCAATTTAATTTATTTTGAAAGAAAGGATTAAAGTTAACCAATTTCAATTGGTTAACTTTATGATCTAACTCTTTACTTCGCAAATCGAATCCGTAGATGCTTTACTTTGATTGAATTTCCAATTAGATAATTAATATATTTAAATCAACGCATTGAAATGATTGATTGCTTAGCATTTTCAATAGGACGTTAACTTGATAGGTTACTGTAGTCCCTAAGGACAATATAAACTACAACACCCATGTGTTTGCGGCGTGTCAGATTCACAGCACGTAGCAATCTACCACTTAACATGGCTTGGCATCACCAACATAGTATCATATCTGCTTTATCTGTCTCATATTTATTATCAAAAATATTGTTCTCTTTAATTACATAATATTGTATGCTTGTCCTATAGTTTGTTTAGTCTTCTATTAAGGAAAATTTTGAATAATACAGTCAAATTTTCCTAAAATTTAGTGGACCTATCAAGTTGTTGTATCATAATTTGTTTTATGGTTGTAAGATGAGAGATTTACAGCACATAGCATTCTACCACTTAACATAGCTTGACATCACCAACTTAGTATCGTATAAGATGCTTTATTCGTCTCATATTCATTATCAAAAATATTGTTCTCTTTAATTTCATAATATTGTCAAAGTTTATTTTTCCAAAATAAAATATTAATTTTCTTATCGACTGAAACCTTATTTCAATAATGTAAATGTATTAATATTTATTTTTGCACATTTCAACCAAATAGCTGGGGGAAGAAACTCTGGACATCGCCAACATAGCTAGGGGGAGGAAAGAAAACTTAGAGTTGCTATAGATTTTCTTCTTCACCCTAAAAACACCCCTCACCCACCACCTACTAGAAAAAAGAAGAACGATTATCACCTTAAATCTGAGGAAAACATTTACAAAGTTTTGCTTGAAAAGGGTAGAAATTGAAACTAGAAAAAGGTGACCAAATTTAGAATTCTTAATAGGAGAGACCATCTTTTTATTGGTAAATAAGCGTTGAAAAAAGGGAATATCGAGTATTATTGATAAGGGTTGGGAAGAAATGAAATTTTTTGGGAGGATTAGAAAAGAATGATAAGGATTGATAAAG